>JABUQX010030412.1:27500-35208 GCA_015478945.1 Trachelipus rathkii
GCCAAAGGAAGACCAAAAAAAACGTTCCAGGATTCGGCAATGATATCGATAATAGATGGTAATGCGTGTCTGTTTCTGTGAATCTTTTGCTTTTCACTCTCTGCGTGGATAGTTCCTCCTTCAGCAGCATTTTCATTCACATAGGCATCCCAAATTAATTTTAACAGTCTGTGAAACACGTGATTCAAGAATTTGGTTTGGTATCTAGGATTTAGAAAAGTTGCTTTGCACCATGCGTCATCGTTTTGTAGAGTTTGAAATCTATTATCTATCTCCATCATGACTGTTTCTGTGATTCTCGAAAGGTCCTTCCTTTTAATATATATAATAATATAATAATATAATATATATATATATATATTATTAAGATATATAATATATAAATATATATTATATATATATAATATATATAATACTATATATATATATATACGGTATATATATATATCATATATATATATATATATAATATATATATATATAGTAAATATATAGATATATTATATATATAATAATATATATACTTATATATATATATAAAAATATTATATATATATATAATATATATATATAATATATATAATATATATAATTAATATAAATATATTATATATATATATATATATATAATAAATATAAATATATAAATATATATAATACATACATATATATAATAGAGATAATATATATAATATATAGATAAATATAATAATATATATATATTATATATATATATATATATAAATTATATAATAATATATAATTTATATATAATATATATATATAACATTGTCCATATAGGTTAAAGTTACCTAACAGCTACACGATAATAGGGTAAATTAGTAAATGTAGCGTATATCAAACGAAAGTACAAATAAAAATAAACATTTCTAAAGGTAAATAACTTTGTTCATGGTTAAAATTACTTAACGGCTACACATAATAGGGTTAATTAGTAAATGTAGTGTATATCAAACAAAAGTACAAATAAAATAAACATTTTTAGAGGTGAAGCTAAAAACTTTTAAAAGTGATTATTTTTTTTTTTTTTTTTTGTGTATCATCTGCCGAACTACTTTCTTACTGCGTGCGGGATACGGTCATAAATTTGGGGGAATGAATCTGCCCCTTCCCCCAAATTTCACCGACATCCGCATTATATTCCTCCAATATTCTCTTTTCAATCTTTTAAGAAAATGATATTATATGAGCAACTAAACTTTTTTATATACGTTATGAAAATAAAATAAAACTAAGATATGTATTTCTTTTTCAAATATTATTGTATTTTTCATCAGATGTGTCCATATTTCAAAAAATGTGTCCTGACCTGACCTGACCTAACCTAACCTCATTTGACTCCTAGAACATTGGAAAATAATAGGGGAAAAAATTTTCATTTCACCCTAGAACATCTATTTATTTGTCATAGACGGTACCTGTGAAAATTTTTTTTTGATCCGACCTCCCGTTCCGTGTAGCCGTTAAGTACTTTTGTCCTAGAACAATGTTACTTAACGGCTACACGGAACGGGAGGTCGGATCAAAAAAAAAAATTCACAGGTAGACTCTATGAATAACATAAAAAAAATTTCTAGGGGTGAAATGAATTTTTTTTTTTTTTTTTTTTTTTTTTTATTTTGTTTTTTTAGAGGTTAGGTTTAGAAAAGATTCCAGGGTATTTACCTTGGGAGAAATAAATATCTAGGAAAAAAAAAATCTCATTTCACCCGATAGAAAATCTATTTAAGTATCAGAGAGTCTACCTGTGAAAGTTTTTTTTTGATCCGACCTCCCGTTCAGTGTAGCCGTTAAGTAACTTTGTCATTTATATATATATATATAATATAAAACATATCTATAAGTATATAAGTCTAAAGTAAGTCATCTGCAGAAAAAAAAAAATAAATCTGTAATAAAATTATATATATATATAGTGATATATATAAAATCTAATAGAATATATTTCTTTTAGCCTCTTCATTATAGTAGCACCCAAACGATATATACCAATATATACTATATTATATTATATATATATATATATATATATATATATATATATATATATAATAAATATGAGTCTATACTAATATAGCACCCAAAAAGGTTACTATATATATATATATAATATATATATATATTATATATATATAATGAGACAATATTATGACGAGTAGTATATTATATATATATATAATATAAATAATAATATATATATAAAGTATGAGTATAGTTATATATATATATATATATATTAGTATATATATAATATATATATATATAGGTACTATATACTATATAAATATAGATATATATATATATATAAAAATATAATAATATATATATATAATAATATATATATAGTATGTATTATCATAGTATATATATTATAATATATATTAATAATTATATAGATATTATTATATATAATATATATATATTATAATATATTATATATATATATATATTATAGTGATATATATTATAATTAATATAGATATATATATATACAAAAGTACCCGTAATATATATTATTGTTGTGTGATGTATATATAGTATTATAGGGTCAAGTATTAATAATATATATATATTGATATATATATATATATATATTATATACCTCTCATTAATTACCTTAGTATATATATAGTATATATATACTATTATATAATATTATATATATATATATTGCACAAAATATTATATATATATAATTTAGTCGGATTTATTTTTATAAATTTTTAAAATTTAATAAAATAATATAGAATAGTAGTAGGGTAGTCGGAGGTAATAATGGATCATATCATATGGAGTATGAGTATACTATATATAGTATATTATATACGACTATATATAGTATATGTATAAAAATATTATCATTATATTATAATAATAGTAATTATAATATATATATATATAATATATATATATATAATACCATCCTCATCCTAATACTATATAACTATATAATGTATAATATTAATATATATATATTAATACTGATATTTAATAATACAATATAGTATATAATAATTATAATAATAAGATTAATATAATAATAATTAATAGATTTTAAATTTATTATTTAAAAAGTATAAGATATTTATAAAGTTAATAGTTTTGGTAAATTTGTAGTTATATTATTAGTATAAGTATTATTATATAATAGAATATATATATAATATTATAATTAGAGATATATATATATAAATATATATATAATTATAGTATAAATAAAATATATATGATATTAATAAAATATATATATATATGATATAATATATATATAAGTTGTTTTTTTATATATATATATAATAGTATATATATATATAATTATATATATTATATATTATTATATAGTAATATATTAAAGTATATATAATAAGTTAATATATATATAATATATTATAATATATATAGATATATATATGATATATAGAATATATAATATATATATATTATATGATCATATATATAGATATATATGAGATAGAAGAGATATATGATATATATATATTATATATATAGTATAATATATATAGTATATAATATATATTAAGTAGTACTATAGTATAATATAGTAATCATATTATAATAGTAGATAGTAGTAGTATATATATATATATTATATAGGTATATAATATATATATAATTAATATTTATAAAAATTTTTAATAAAAAATTATTTTAATAATATATATATATAATATATAGGAGAGAGGATAAATATACGTAATATTATATATATATTATATATATATATTAATACTATTATAATATATAATATATAGTAATATATAAAATAAATATATATGATATATATATAATATAGATATATATATATATTAATAGATAGATATTGTTATTATATATATAATATATTATATATAGTAATATAATATATAAATATATGTTATATAATATATATAATAGTATGATATATATATATAGATATATATATATATATATATTAATATTAATAGTAATATATATATATATTATAATATAATTATATTAAATATATAGATATATATTATATATAATATCTATATATATAAATATAATATAATATAGAATAATATAATATAATAATATATGAGAGATATAGTATAAATATATATAAGTATCATAGTATAGAGTAAATTATAGGATTATATATATAATAGTGAACTAAAAATAGAATGAAACAGGATAGTAGTAATATATATATATTATAAATATATATATATTAATTATAATAATAATATATATATATATTATACTATATATAGTATAAATATATATATATATTATAATTATATAGTATAATATATATAGATTTATATATATAAATAATATATATATATATATATATTATATAATAGAGATATTATATTAAGATATATATAAGTTTTATATTAAAAATATAGATATATATTATATAATAGGTATATGTATATAATGTAATACATATAAATATATATAATAGATAATATGAATATATATATGTATATATCAAGTAAATATTATATATATATATATAGTAATATATTATAGTAGAAAGTTAATTAATTATATAAATATATATTATAGTAATAGTTATTATTATATATAGATAGTATATATATATATAATAAGTAGAAAAAATATATATATTATAATATAGTATAATATATAGATGATATATAGTATATATATATATAATATTATATATAAGTATATATATATAGTTATATATTAATATAGAGAGATAATAGATAATATATATATTAATATAATATATAATATATTATATAATAAATATATAGTATTATATAATTATATTATATATGATATAGATATATATCTTAATATAGATATATATATAATATATATGCTAAAGCCACTACACTCTGTAATAGACCCCACAACCGCACGATACGACCATCAATCCCTCACCATAAAGACAATACGACATATAAGACCTTTATAATATATAAATATATCAAATATATATATAATATAATGTTATATAATATATATAATAGTAATATTATAATAATATATATATATATATAATATATTATATAATAGATAATAATAGTAGTAATAGTAGATATATTTATATATAAAGTATAATAGTATATGTATATATATTATAAGATATATATATATAATTTTGTATATTATAATATAATATATATATATATATAGAGTAAATATAATAGTAATATATAGTAATATATATAGTATAATAATATTAATATATATAATATATAGAATTATAGTTATATAGTATATATATATATATAGATATGAAATAGTATATAGAGTATATAGATATATATAAATATATATAGATATAATATTATTATATAAGTAATATATATTGAATATAGTTAATAGATTAACATTAATATATTATATATAATATATATATATATTATAATATATATATATATTAGTATATATAATATATAATAATATTAATATATATATATTATTATAATATTTAATATATATTATTATATAATTATATATAATATTAATTATATATATATATATATATAATACTATATATATATATATAGATATATATATATAAGGATATTAATATATAATATATATATATAGTATAATCATATAATAATATATATAATAGATATAATATATATATATATGTATAATATAATATACTATATATATATATATATATAATATATAATATATATATATATGATATATTATAATAGTATATATATTATATATAGGATATATATATAAATATATATATATACTATTATATAATATATAAATTATATACTATATATATATATATTATATATAAATATTATATATATATATTATGTAAATATATATATATATATATATTATATAATATATATATATATATATATATATATATATATATATATATATTATAAATAAGATTATATCATATATAAATAATATATATATATATATAATATATCTATAGATATATATGATAAATATAATATAGTATAATATATAATATATATATATAAAAATAAAAATTAAGGGTTTATCACCCATAAATATTGAATGACTAACACAGTTTCCAAATACGTAGTCTTGTTAGAAAAGCCTCAAAACTACATTAAAACAAAAAATTTGAATCAGCAGCTTAAATTATTTTAAATATATGGGATAGGAAGCTTCTAAAAATATGATTCTAATATTTAAATATTTGATAAAATTTATGTTCATTTAATTTTCATCAAATTTGAAATAATAGGGTAACTATTTATTATAAAATAATTATTCCCTTTCTTTTGTTTTTGACCTTTTTTGATAAATTTTGAAAAAAAAAAACAAAACATTTTTTAGATAACTTGCGTGACATTTAATTAATTAGAAAGTCATTAAAGAGATAAATTTTAAATAAGAATGAAGTAAAGCTTGATTGGAACATAAATACAAGGACTAACCCGTAACCTAAACTCAATTATGTTAAAATGTTTTTTTTCCTAATCAAATTTTTTTTTTCTAATATATATAATTTAGATTTTAAAATTAAATAGTTTTTCTTCAGGCTTACTATAAATTTTACCAAGTTTGTCTTAAGTCTACGGTTATCTTTTCTTATTCTTGTGCAGATAGGGGGGCCAAGCCGTTATGTAGGCGAGACAGGCTTAAAGCTGCAGCTATCTGGGTCTTTCATTTAGAACCTGAGAATTCTGTTATCGGGACCCATTCTATGGAAAGCGTGATCATTGACATCTCAAAGTGAGAGCTATTATTGGTGGTTGTCTCGGACGTCCTGGTTCGTGTTGAGCGAAGGGTTGGTTTGAGAAAGGTTCAGAGCATACATACCATCAATCCTAAGCCAGGAACCTACTTTGATGGAATCGTCAATCTAAGTATATTTTTTGTTTTAATTTTATTGTTTTTGATTTATGATTTTTATTTTTTTAATTTTATTTTAATCCTGTTTTAAACCAGTTTAATTTAATTTATTGAAATAATAATAATATGTTAAAAGTAATATATAATAGTATAGTATAATATAATATATTATATTATATAGTATATATAATATATATATATATAATATATGTATATATATATATATAATATATATAATATAATATATTATATATATAATTGATAATATATAGGATATATAGTAATAGATATATATAGATATATAAATATATATATATAAGTAAAATAGATTATAATATAGTAATATATATATAATGTATTATAAAGTAGAATATATAAATTAATTTAATATATATAGTAAATATATATATATATATATATATATTATTTATATATAATATATAATATTATATATATATATAATATATATATATATATAGGTGAATACTGTAGACAGCGACCACACATTTGAGACCGAAAATTTTCTGGTTCAAAAAAATTTCTAAGGTCAGTTAAGTTAAGATTAAGTTAAGTTGTTTTAAGAAAATTCTTTAGTGCAAAGCTTCTGGAAGGTTATGCCAGAAAGTTGCCAACAAAACAATTTTCTTTAAAAAACCTAACTTAACTTAACTTTTCTGAATTTAGAAAATTTTCTGAACTTAGAAAATTTTCGGTCTAAAAATGTGTGGGGTCGCTGTCTACAGTATTGTCCTAATATATATATATAATAGTATATATATATTATATACGTAATATATATGAAATAATATAATTAGTATATATATATTATAATAATATAATATGAATATATATATATTTA
>JABUQX010030413.1:0-10000 GCA_015478945.1 Trachelipus rathkii
CGTTTGTACTTCGTTCCACTCGTTGGGTGTTTAACCGTTTCGCATTTATCGTGAGCACTTGCGTACCGTGCCGCTTTCTTTAACATAAAAAATGTTTTAGAAAACACTCAAATCACAGTGGATTGCTGGGTGGCCTCCAAAGGAAACTGGGAGTTCTGTTTAGAGTGTGGGGCTTTTTTTCTCTTCTTGATTGCTCACCTGTACAAGGTTCTCATCCGCCCCTTGTGGGTACAGCTCTCATATCTGTGGGGGGGGGCTCTGGTTTCATTCGGCTTTGGATTGGAGTGGAGTCAAAAAGGCCAAATATAAACTGTCCTGTACTTTCTAGTTCACTTGACCCTTTATATTTGCGGCGCGATGTTGGTGCTTTATCCCTTTTCTGTAGCTACTGCAGGGTGTATACCAACAGGGAACTATCCACTCGCAAACCAGAAAATGAAAAGTGTGCAGGGAAAACAGGGAAAACACAGGGAAAATAAAATTATCCAATCCAATTTATATCAGGCATCATTTTTGCTTAGCCCCTAAAGTATAGTGAAGCACATATTGACTTCGAAATACTCTTAAAAAGGGAGATTTTAAGAAGCTCAATTGGCTCAAGGGATGTTAAAAAGGTGTTTTGTCTCTGAAGGAGGAGGAAAGTAAAGAGCACAAGAATATCATTCATGATTCTCCTCATCCTAGTACTTAGAATTTAAATTGTTGATAAGTTCCAATATGGAGTAAAATTAAGTAAAAAATTTATATATCAACTTTTTCTTAGCCTAAGAATTTATACTTCTTGACTTATTGAATCTTTATATTATTATTTTTATTAAAATTTATTCATCTGCAGTATCAGCGCATTAACTAATTTCTGCACATTTTAAAGAATTGAATTGAATATTCCATCACAAAGGCATTAAGTTGTTTGTCACCGAAGGTAATGCTTTCTAATAACTCTGAAAGAATTAATATGTGTGCTGAAAAATTCATTGATATCAAGCGAATTGATGGTTCGACGGCTGATATAATCAAAGAGGATTATGAACTTTTGATATCTAATTCCTATGTCCTTGAACTTCTGAAAAATTTTGATGAGAAGGAAGATAGACTCGATCAACTTTTCATTGAAATTTTTTAAAATGTAAGCGAACAAAAAACTTTGTAACACTGATTCTTTCATCATTTCATGGGAATGCTTCTGTAGAGAGAGGTTTCTCGACAAACAAACATTGTCTACAAGAAAATTTGCGTGAAGAGTTATTGCTGAAGAAATGAAAAATACTGGAGGGGTTGATTATTGTATTACAAATGAGATGATGTCATACTGCCGCAACGCTTCTTCAGAGTATAAGACATACTTAAAAGAAAACTATGTGCCAAAGAAGCAGAAACTCTGGAAGGTGCAAAAAAAAAAAAAAAAAAAAGGAAATTAGCAGCTGAGATTAAAGAGGCTGAAGAAGTTAAGAGAAATATTGTCAGAGACCAAAAAATAACTTCATATTTTAGAAGAGAAAATAGCTGTTCTTAAACAGTCATAAACTTTTTTTTTTTAAGATTAATGTACTTATTTAGTAGGTTTAGTTTAGAATTAAATAATTTTATTTGTTTTGGAGAAAAGGAAAAATATTTTTATTTTATTTTAGAGAAGAGAAATGTGCAAATGTTTATATATTTGTGTCCCTTTGTTTTTGTAATTTTTATTTTGAATAAAGTAAAAGAAAAGGGAAAAAATGAAAGAAAAAGCAGGGACCTGGTAAACATATTTGGCAGATATTTAAAAAATTAATTGATTGTGTTCATAACTTTGGCTATATAAATAATTCGGGAAGTTTAAAAATTTTTCAATGCAAATATAAATTTCACTTGTAAAATGTCAAATTGTATGAGGTCATTTAAATTTGTGAAATCTGGCCAAGAAAATTTGTTTACTGGGATGGTTAGAGGGTGGGCTCTGGAGGGTTTTCATTTTTTCATCTTTCCTTATTGATAACAAAGATAAAATGATGTTTTTTATCATTTATTTTAGTCCAGGGAAAATTTTGGAAGAACAGGGAAAAAACAGGGAAAACACAGGGAATTTGAAAATTTCAACTTGGTATACACCTTGTACTGTAGAGGCAAGTGCTCGAGGGAACTATCCACTCGCGTACCACCACCTTTACGACGCCCTCGTAGCACAAGGGGTGCTGTTTCGGCACATTAGTTTTGTGTTGATGTTAGTAACTCCAGACTGGTTCGCTGCGGTGCTTCTTTCTTTCCTGCCACCTCTGTTCTGTGGAATTCTCTTCCATCATCTGTGTTTCCTACTCAATTTAAATTCCCTCACTTTAAAGCCTGCGTCTGTGCTCATCTGCGTAATTTGTGTTAGATGGATTTTTGAGGTGTTCAACACCCACTCCTTGAATAGGGTTCTGCTTGTGATCGGCGGTGACAACTGTAAAAAATAAAAATAAATAAAAGGTTCTAATATTACAGGGTTCACACTTTCTGGAAAGTCAGGGAAAAAAAATTGGTCAGGGAAAGTCAGGGAAACGTTTTAAAATATGCTGAAAGTCAAGGGAAATTCCAAAAAGTCAGGGAAATTTTAAAATTTCAAACATATGAAAGAATCATCCATGGACAGTTACATATTTTACGATATATTTTTATTACTATCAATTCATGGGATGGGAGTTCGTTTGATAAGTGAATGAAAAGGATGGGCGAGGAATGACATTCCATAAATCTACTTCTATCCTGATTCTTTCTATTTTTAGTTCACTATTACCTACTATTCTTCCTATTCTGTTCGTAGAAGTTGTTCCAAGTTCATCCTTCCGATTGAAGGTTTGGTATATGGATGTGTTTTTAGACTCTTTATGACTTATGACTTAATCTGTTTATATCTTTTTCTTTTTAGGAATTATACTTTTTGGTGTTTTTTTTTTTTTTGAGGGTTTATGAAGTGATTTTTGATTTTTGTGCAGTTGAAGGTATTTATTATTTATTATAAAATGACTTCAAGCAAAAAAACTTAGCTTTAACGACCAGTGGTTGGACATCAAACTGAACCTTGCCTTGGTTCATTTCTGTTTACAGATTTACAATGTCTCATTATAGCCAATATGGAAAGATTACTTAAGTCAGTAAATACCCTGCTGAAAAACTAAACAACTAAAGGCTTTTTCCCATTAGATTTACCTTACTGACAAAACTTGAAGATACGCCAGACTGTGCAAATCAAGATGACAGAAAGATATTAGAAAGATGTCCTCTGAATACAAGCCTGCCCAATGGCTCTCATCATTGGATCCTAGTATAGTTTTTCATCAGCCAGAACAAGGGAAACAAAGATTTGATTTATTTCTAGAGGCATTGTACACCAATAACCGAATCACAGATTCTGTTGCTGAGAAAGAAAAAGCACTATACTCTACTTTGCAGTGAAGCTCATTCTACCCTTGAATTAAAATTCAAAAATATTGCTGGATTGTCCTTCTAGAGACTTGATGAGTTTTTTTCTTCTATAGCACCTGGGAATCAATGATGCGGAATTTTGGCAAATTATTAAATTAGGACTGATATTTTCGCATGGAAATGTGACAGTTGAAGGAGGGTTTTCTATAAATTAAGCAATTTTAGTGGAGAATCTGAAAGAACATTGCTGATTTCTCAAAGAACAGTAGTGCACAATGCTATAAGATCTCATGAAAGTATTCATAAAGTTCCTATCACTCAAAAAATGTTGACAAATGTAAAAGCTGCCCATAGGAGATATGAAGAACATCTCAAAGAGTCAAAACTGGCAGAAGGCTTAAGAAATCGAGTATAAAAGGTTGAAAAAAGAAAATTATCCATACAGATTAATAAACTTGAAGAGCAGAGAAAGATGCTAAAACTGAAGGCTTTAACAGAAGAAGACGCTATAAAATCAAAAATTCAAATGCTTGAGAAGAAAAAGTTAATATAAATCTCCCCATTTTTAGAACTTTGTGATTACATGATGGCGCTATTCACCTAGGCTATTAATGTAAGCTTTTAATTTATTTTCTTTTTTGTATAAATAAAACTGTTTTCTTTTGGAAAAAATAAAAAAGGAGTGCTTTGGACGGCTATGGGTAAGGTATGGGCTGATTACTAAAAAAAAAATATTTTGTTAAATTCATCCATAATGATGAACAATTTCTAAAGTAAATTTTCAATAATTAATGTATGAACTGGTAAATAGGCTGCAGTAGTAATTAGCAGTGTTTTACACCAAAAATAACGGCTCACGCTGGTCAGGAAAGGTAGATTTGGTCAGGGGAGGTCAAAATCAAATTCAAAATTTTAGTGTGAACCTGAATGAAGGAAATTCCCCTTAAGCTAGCTGAAACCCCACAAGAATGGCACCTCCGACAGTGAACCATTTCTAGAATGCATTAAAATAACATAACCGAGGAGCTAACTCAAATTAGGCAAAAAAAAAAAAAAAAAAAAAAAAAGGGAACGAGAAGTGGAAGCCTCCTTATCTGCAACTGGCAACAACACTGATAGTGACGATGATGCGGCTTTTCAGCAAATAAACCACTGGAATGAGGTTTTGGATATGTTAGACTTTGATAAGTTCTTGTCCGAAATTGCATTGACATCCCATTCACCTTCAAAGGAATCACACCAGGGGACCTCGTAGTAAAAAAACTGAAGAGACAGTCATCAAAGAGCAAAGATAATTCCAAATTTGCAATCTGTGAAGAGGAGATGAGGCTCTACCGAAAACATGAGATACTGCCTACAGAAGGGAATCTTGCTATCTTGATGGCATGAAAAATGGAGCCAAGGTTTCAGTATTATCAGTGCTTGCAGGCAAATAATTATCAGCAGCTCCTTCATCAGTCGAGAGAGCGTATTTATAGTGTAGGTTAGGTAGAAATGTAAACACCCCAAAAGACAGTCTCACTTGGATACTAGTGAAGCTTAATGTTTTTGCATCACAATTTGGAAATTTTGAATTTGAGTATTGAATGATATATCTTAAAAGGAGTATATTATTATGTCATGTTTTTTTTTGAGGTAATAGCGTTTTTATTTTATCTTTTGATACAGGTGTTGAGACCCTCCTTCTTCCCATTGTTTTTTGTCATATTGTAGCTAGTTAAAGAATCTTTTTGTAAATTGTAATCTGTTAAAACATAAAGCTAGTAGCTAAACTTTGTTATTACACTAGAAAATGGAAATGGAATATTTTATGTAAACACAAACATAAAATAGTTATTAATATTATATTTTGCAATTATAATTCCTTAAGGTACTATTTTAATTTATAAAATAAATATGCTTAGGCACAACCAAATATGAAATATAAATGACTAAGTATTGTTTGTACAGAGAATGCAATCTTGAGTTGCCTAGCAGTGCACAAATGTTCTATCTTATTACTGTGTATTTATTATGTTTTAAATTAAAGTATCGGTATCGGTATCGGTGTCGGCACCTAAAAAATAGAGTATCGGTATTGGTAT
This sequence comes from Trachelipus rathkii, assembly GCA_015478945.1. Classification (NCBI taxonomy): domain Eukaryota; kingdom Metazoa; phylum Arthropoda; class Malacostraca; order Isopoda; family Trachelipodidae; genus Trachelipus; species Trachelipus rathkii. The sequence continues at coordinate 5,466 of JABUQX010030413.1, forward strand.
CGGTATCGGCCTCTTTTCTGGTAATAAGTTCCCTATATATATAATATAATATATATATATATATATATATATATATATATATATATATATAAATATATATATATATAAATTTTTATTCTCTCGCCTATATATATATATATATATACATGTTCTATATACTATATATATATATTGAAAAACCTTTTTCGATACAGCATTGTAAGACTTCGGAGAGCGTGCACATTCTTTCCAAATTTTTATATTTCTCGTACAAGTATAATTTTTGAATGCAAAAGCTACCGATAAACTTATTAAACTTAGTTCTCGTACAATCTTGTATGAGTAATGGTGTGGTAAGCATAAATAATACTTATTTACATTGTAAGGATTGTCCTTTATATTTTTCCTTTTTTCAATTAGGAGCTTATCTTTTATTGTGTGTGTTTTTGAGCCTACGTGAAAGCTGTATTGCTAAAAGTGCTGCAACTTTGTAAGCTATAGCTACTATGTACATTGTTTAAAATGGCAAGGCAGCAAAAATTATATGAATTTTCAATAAGAAAAGACGTACTGAAGAGCCAGCACAAAGTACATTTATAACAATCGATCATAATGATGAAGAATCGCAAGGTATTGTAAGTGAATCTATTGTTCCTGCCACAAAAACACGCGAGATTAAATATCAAAAGCAGTGGGAAACTAAATACAAGTGGTTTTACCTTGATCGTACTAAGGGTTGGTGCATTTTACAGCTAATGTGGGGTACATTTAAAAATGACATAGATTTAGCTAAAAAAGCAGGTGGAGTTTTATATCAGTGCCTTTTAATAATTTTAGAAAAACTACTGGATGTTCAGGAAAACTGGAAAAACATTCAAAATCAGATAAGCATTGTCATTTCAATGGAAAATCAGATTTCAGGACTTAAGAGCTCTGTCCAAACACTATTGATTCAACAGAGTGAGTGAGAAAAATACTTAACAGAGTAACTTTTAGCTAAAGAAGAAATACCTCATATCACCAAATATGAAACATTTAGTTCGTAGGATTTTAGTAAAAAACAACTAACCTCTTGAGGACTGGATTAAAGCCCAAAGTGAGAGATCGACATACATTAGTAATTTAACCGCTTCAGAGTTATTGCTGTCTATTGGTGAAGTCTTGGACAAACAAGATGAATATTTACTTAGTGGTAGATATTTACTCTGTAATGGCAGATGAATCCACGAACATAAATAATCAAAGTCAATTGTCACTGTTAGTTCGCTATGTGGTCCCAGCTCCAAATTATAAAGTAGGAGAAAGGTTTTTATGTATGGTTGAATTAGGAAAAACTGGCGGCGAGTCAATATTTTTGGCTATGACTGATGCTTTAAAAAAACGAAAACTTTCTTACGAGAAATTAGTATCATGTTCTTTTGACGGTGCTGCAAATTTCAGTGGTAGTATAAAGGGGGTGCGCGGAAGGATTTCGGAAATGAAACAATTTGAAATTCCCTATATTCATTGTAGAGCCCACGTTTTATCGCTTGCCGTCACTAATTCCAGGAAAAAAATTTCCAATGATTAAGAGGACTTTACATGTTAAAGATATCTACAAGCTTTTTCATTGTTCTCCTAAAAGAGAAAAGATTTTACATGAAATTCAAAAATCACTAGAAGAGCCTGCCTTAAAGATTCCAGAAGCTGCAGACGTACGTTGGCTTAGCAATTATCGTACGGTACATGCTGTGTTTTTATGTTTTCGATCAATAATGATGGCATGTGAACACATTTACAAGGATGGTGCCGATTTAGCAAGTTTATCTGGTGGTATTCTTTTAGAAATGACTAATATCAGTTTTATAGTGAGTTTGGCTATTTTAGATGTAACACTGAGTGCCTTGTCAAATTTAAGTAAGGTTCTCCAAAAAGAAGCTCTTAAACTCTCATCTCTTCCCCAGCTTATTTCTGGAACAGTTGGTCATTTAGAAACAATCATCAAGTTATGTGTTATTGAAAAGGAAGATAATGAACTGCATATGAAAATTAAAGGCCTTGAGAATTATGTTTCAGAATTTAAACAAAGCTAAATTTACTAGTTTTTTTTTTTTAAATTGCAAGAGGATTTGTGGAAGAAGTAGTAAATGAAATGAAACAAAGATTTAATAATAAAGCTATAAGATTAATACAGCTATGTGCATATTTTGAAAACTTCAAACAGTTTGTTCAAATGAATAAAAATGAATGTAAAGAACTTTGCCATCTGTTTGGAATTAATGAAATTGATACTGCTTTGTCTGATTTTAAATCTTTCACATATGTTGCCCGCAATAAGTTAAACGATACTAGTACAGATGTTGCTTCTTTTATTTTAAGAGCTGATATTGGATATGAAATCTTAAAAAATATTGCTGAATGTATATTGTGTGTACCTATTTCAATTGCCAGTGTGGAACGATCTTTCAGCACCATGAATAGGATAATGACAAAACTCAGGAATCGTATGGGACAAGAAACTTTACATTCCTGTGTTAAAGTGTCCATTGAAGGTGATGAAGAGCCAACAGAAGAATTTATTGATCAAGTGATCAACAACTATGCTTCCAAAAGACAAGACGCATTCGTCTTTTTTAAAATGTGAGTAATAATTGTTTTTATTCTATATATATATATATATATATATATATATATATATATATATATATATATATATATATATATATATATATATATAATATATATATATATACCGTATATATATATATATATCATAGTTTATCATATAACCAACATATATGTATATATATATATATATATATATATATCTTCTTATATAATAACTCAACACTACTATATATATATATATATATATATATATATATATATATATACTCTCACATATATATATATATATATATATAAACTCCAAGGATCACCGAAAAGCTCTACTATATATATATATATATATATATATATATATATATATATATATATATATATATATATATAAATATATATATATATATATATATATATATATATATAAATATATATATATATATATATATATATATATATATATATATATATATATAATATATATATATAATATATATATATATATATATATATATATATATATATATATATATATATATATAAATATATATATATATATATATAATATATATAATATATATATATATATATATATATATATATATATATATATATATACTATATATAACTCATATATATATATATATATATGTAATGTGTGTGAATAATGATGAGATATATTCTTTATAAATAATATATATGATGATAAAAAATATATATATATATATATATATATATATATATAATATATATATATATATATATAATATATATATATATAACTCTGCTATATATATATATATATATCAGCATAACATAATAACAATAATAACCAATAATATATATATATATATATATATATATATATTATATATATATATATATAACTCTTAATATATACATATATAATATATATATATACTAATAATAACAATATATATATATATTAACTGCCACTACCGCATATAATATATTTATATGCTCATATATATACATATATATATGCACACACAGTAATATATATATATACATATATGAATATATATACTCATATATATATATATATATATATGTATATATGTAGTAACGTATATTATATATATATATGTATATATATATATATATATATATATATATATATATATTCATTCCACTTTTATTATAATTCTTAAATTCCACGGAAAAAAAAAGTACAGATTAAACACTGGTTGGCTTTTCGCCTATAGATTCACCATATAATTCCATTATTATTTTAAGAACAACTTAGGAAGGCTGCTTTTAGATGAAGTAGAATGAACATTCATAGCATACTGATGCACATTTTGGAGCTGTCTGTAAATAGAGTATAAAAATATATAACTTCGATAAACCTTTATTATCACAATATCTTTTGAGTTAACACTTGTAATATAAAAATAAAGATATAAAAAATAATTATATAGACATTAAAAATAAAAATATACAAAATTATAAATATTAGGCTATCAGGTTAGCCATGTAAAATACTTTCAAAAAGAACCCTAGTTATAATTTTTATTTCCAAAAAAAAACCTTGTTGTAAATAAAAAGAACGTTTTTTAACTATAAGATACCTATGATGATACACCTTCACTTTACTGCCTTTTCTTCTTTAAATTCACTTCTTTATTTTTTAATTTATATATGCTTTTAGGGGGCAAGAATACCTTCCATAAAGTTTACTTAGAATTAGATCTTTCTAATATTCTTTATCCTTTCACTTTGTTTAAACTCTTTACTTTTATTTACTTTAATTAATTTTAATCACTGAAACATAAAACGCTATGAAAATAACACATCACAAAATAATAAAAATTAATCAAAATAAGCCATCCATTTGATCATATGAACGAACAACCATTCCAAGCAAGCTGAAAAGAAAAAAAACATAAAAAACAATCACCAGGATCAATTCAAAGTCTGACATAAAAAAAGCA
>JABUQX010030413.1:12500-15994 GCA_015478945.1 Trachelipus rathkii
GAGGATAAAGATTGGGATTGTAAAGGGAAGGGAGGTAATAGGAATATGGGAGGAGTGAGATTAAAGAGCGAGGAACAAGAGAGAGAGAGAGAAAGAGGAGAGAGAGAGAGAGAGAGAGAGAGAGAGAGAGAGAGAGAGAGAGAGAGAGAGAGACGAGGAGAGAGAAAGAGAGAGAGAGAGAGTAGAGAGAAGAGAGAGAGAGAGAGAGAGAGAGAGGAGAAGAGAGAGAGAGGAGAGAGAGAGAGAGAAGAGAAGAGAGAGAGAGAGAGAGAAGAGAGAGAAGAGAGAGAGAGAGAATGGCGTAAGGGAGAGAGTAAGAGAGAAGTAAGGAGAGAGGAGAGAGAAGGAGAGAGAGATAGAGAGAGTAAATAGTTCGAGAGAGGAGAGAGAGAGAGAGAGAGAGAGAGAGAGAGAGAGAGAGACTTTGATTATAAAAGATAGGTTTGGAGAAACGGTCGGTCAAAAGGAATATAAGCAAATATTAGTTTTGCAATAAATCCAAAGTGATAATTTGACGAATAGGAAACGGATGTATTTTGTTTTTTTAGGATAATTGTTTAATTAAATAGAAATTTGTCATTTTACGAGTCAGTTGTAACAAAATTTAATCGATGGATGGCCAGTGTTTTTTTTTATTAAATATATAATTAATAAAAATAATAATAATACATAATAATAATTAATTAATAATAATAATAATAATAATAATAATAATAATAGGGAAGTGGGTAGAATTAAAGAGTGAGAAGTTTAAGTGAACAAGGTAAATAAGTGTATTATATGTATTTTTATAAAGTTGTTTGCATAGTAAATTCTCAGTTGTAATTGTGAGGACAAGTGACAACTGAACTGAATCTTGAAGCAGAATGAAGGGAATGGTTGTTAGCATGCAAAAGAAAGTATTGGTATGGTCTTAAAGTAGTAGTAGGAATGTTAAAGAGTGAGAGGGGGAATAAAGAGGTCGATGCAAGCTGTTAAAATAAAAAAGAAAAGAAAGAGTGGTTCGTTGGAAATTGTACTAAAAGCCAATGATGGAGTTTCAAAAGAAAGATGCTTGGAATTAATATAAGAGGAAAAATAGGAATTCCTAAAAATGCTGCATTACATAGGAGGAAAAAAAAAAGAGGTCAAATAGAACCGTTTGGAAGAGGATTGAATTGCGGAACGTTATAAGAGGCCGATAGGAAGCGCGAAAGGTTATGAATGATAATAAGGGATCTACAAAAAAAAATAAAAAAAATAGAAAAATTAATGAATAGGTTCTGGATTGGGACGTCATATAGAGTTTTGTGAGCTGATGACCAACTGGATGGTGAGGTGGACGTGTGGTGTTGGAAACTTCCGAAAATATACCATGAACATAGCGGTTAATGAAGAGGTGATCTAGTGAAATGTGTGTAGATTTGCTGGTGGCAAGAATTATATACGTATTTGGGGATGAGGTCAATTATTACAAAGAAGAAGGTAATGGTAGAGTGAAGAAAGTTGAAATAAGTGGTAAATCTGCAGTATTCGATGAAGATTTGGTGAAATGATCGACGAAGCGGAGGCGAGATGGTGATTGATTGGAATTGGTAAGTTGTGGTAAACATAAGCGTTTTTTATGGAGGGTATATAGGATTCCGAGGGATGGAAGAGAGGCAGTAATAGTACCCTATGATAAGGGTAAGGGGGGAATAAAAGTAACTCTGTAGAATTAGCAGGGGAATTATTTATTGACGTGTTTTATAGGAAGATATATGCTGGTATTTTGGTCAAAAGAGTGCGTCGAGTGTATGAAGGATGATTGGTGAGGAAACAAGGTGCTGTTTTAGATGTGTAGATGAGTTATGTGTGGGATCAAATCTTTACATTGAAACAAAATGATTGTGAAAATGAGGAAGAAGAATATAATTGTATTTATGTTTTGTCAATTGCCAACAGGCGTATGAAAAATTTAATTAGGGAATGCTTCTATGGCAGATGTTGGTGGTATTATCTGTTGGACAACCCCCTGCAGACTGATTTTTTACGCATGTGGTCCGTCAAGGTTTTCCTCTCCGCTGGGAGACTTGTTTGGGCCGGAGGATTCTCGTGGCGCCAAGCTGCGGAATGTTAAACCTCGTTTAGGTCAATGGCCGTGTTCTTGTAAACAGAGTCGCCGCCAGGAGGTGGTTCTCGCCCGTTTACGAATTGGACATACCAATCTCACGCATGGCTTTCACATGGTGAGAGAGCAACCCCCATCCTGTTCGTTTTGTTCTTCGAGTGATTCTCTTACTAATAGCTTTTGATTTTGTGGTTGCGATGCAGTTCTGATCAGCCATCCGAATATCCAATTTTTCCTGACATTCTTAATCCATCCTTTCCGAATCTCCTTGCTCATTATTTTAGTCTGACTCCCCCATTTTTCTCCAAGTGACAAAGCGAACATCTTTTATCTATTGTAATCCTCTTGTTCCGTTATTTTTCTCGTTCTGTGTAGGGACTTCCCTTGTTGTGGGTTTTACTGACACAGTATAGCCGCTTTTTTTGCGCGCAGTGGTGGTCCCTGTACACATCCTCAAAAAAAATATATATATTGTTATTTTTATTATTGTTATTATTACTACTAGTTGAACTAATAGTGTTGGTATTATCATTATTATTATTATTATTATTATTATTATTATTATTATATTATTATTATTATTATTATTATTATTATTATTATTATTATTATTATTATCTTTATTAATATTATTATTTATTAGTATTTGATCATTAATACTTTTAGTTTTAGTATATTATTATTATTATTATTATTATTATTATTATTATTATTATTATTATTATTATTATTATTATTATTATTATTATTATTATTATTATTATTATTATTATTATTATTATATGCGGATGATTTGGTTCTGTGTGGCGAATCTGAAGAGAGTTTGAGAGGATTGGTAGAGAGATTTGGCAGGGTATGTAAAAGGATCGGTTTGAAAGTAAACGTAGATAAGAGTAAGGTTATGATTGTGATTGTGACAGTCCTCAGTGTGATAGTTATGTTAGATTATGTTAGGTTATGGACAACGTGTCGAATTTTAAATATTTAGGGTTGTGTTGGATGAGAAGGGATACTGGATGATCAGAGTGGTAGTAGGAAAGTTGTGAATGGCAGGAAGGTTGCTGGTGCAATTAAATCGTTGGTGAATGTAAAGGGACTAAGTCTTGAGTGCGCTAGGTCTTATCATGACGGGTATGTGTTACCTGGGTGTTATTGTGGGTAGTGATGACTATGGTCCTGGAAATAGAATAGATCTAAAGTTCAAGGGTGTTCAGGAATGGCTCAATCTTAGGGGCATGCTAGGAGTGAGAAAGAATTGATAAAAATGAGGAATGAACTTATTAGAAGAGTCTGTGTGTGGTGGAAAGAAAGGGGTAAATGAGAGAATAAATGAAAGTATGTTGAGATGGTTTGGGTCATGTGGCAAGGATGAATGATAGTTCGGTTAGTTAAGCGGGAATGTATA
>JABUQX010030414.1:0-7500 GCA_015478945.1 Trachelipus rathkii
AGTTAAATCTACTTGTATAATAACTTGATACTAAACATTTTATTGAAACATAATTAAGAGTTACAGTATTTTAATTTTATTAGTTTATGGAGAATACACAAAGTTTAAAACATGTTCAAAAGTATATAAATTTTCATTTATCGGACGCCACTGCGTTAAAAGTTAACCAAATGTGTTGAAAGTTAGTTTAAAACACTGTTAGGGAACCGTATAACATTCTCCCCTCACATATGCATAGATCCGTGCATGGTAAATTGCTTTTCTTGCATTTTGCAGCCTTTCTTGCATCCCCTCTTGCAACCACAAATTGAATTAGCTCCTTACATGCTTTAGCTGCTTCAGGGATTGTTATCCACTCTGGAACATATAGGCCATCATTCACTTTACTCCAACCCCAACTTTCACAGGAAGGTAATACAGGAACTTGGAATTAAGTATTTGTCTTCTTCCCAAGATGGTAGCAAACCCTTTGATATATGGCTCTTTTTAAACAGTTTATTGAGTGCATCTAATGTTCGGAGAAATTCTTTGTACTGAGCTTGTTCTTGTAAATAGCTTCTTTCTTGTTTTGTTGATATTGGTACTTATGAGATCGTATAATAGTATTCTCTATCTCTCTATTGTGCACATCATTTCCTCACGAATACTGGTCGGGGTACAAGTCAAATTCAATAGTGCTTGTGTAAACTCTGGCATCGAATTCCAAGTACTCCACGCTGTCACTTTACCATGTCCAACAAAAGAAGAAACTGTGTCACATCCTGTTAATGCATGGAACATTGGGAGTGCCCTTCATTTTTCAGGTCCCAAGGCATTGGCAATCTTATATGCAGCTATGTAACGGAACATTTTTCCAATTCCAAAAGCTAACCAAAGTTGAACATCATGTGGAAAGGTTTGCATTTCCATCACAGATAGAACTACAACATCTGTATCAATGGTACATATTAGTATCTTGTGGTGGCCACATTGAACTGCATGTGCAACATACAATAAAATGCGGGTATCAGCTTCCTCGTGATTACATGGAGAAATCAAATGTAATAAAACTTGTGGTGATTTGCAGAGGATCTGAACTTCATCTGTAACGATAAGTGTCTTGTTAATCTCATCAAATGCTTCTATGACAGTTTTTGAGAGGAACCAAAATAGTTCTGTCTTGTTATCATCTACGTGCAAGAAGTCCTTCCAATTTCTCAGTATGGGTGCATTTCCAACCACACGCAGTCTCGCTCCCTTTCCTCTCTTGGCTCTTGCAGTACCTTTAATAGAATTTGATTTGTTAATATCCCACACAATATCTAAACGTGAGATAATAGTGTCAAACTGCCTTTTCACATACGGAATGAAAACTAAATTAGCATACTCATCAAATGTTTTGGCAAAACCAGGAGACAACATATGAATGGTTGCAGCTCCATCAACGACCACACTTGTAGTGGTGGGTTTCTCAGTCTGTGAAACAAAGTGTTTCAAAGCATGTCAATATTTCACTTTTTGTACCAATGTATAGTTTTCCCATCTCTAGTTAATGAAGGAGGATATATCTGATTTTCATGTCTGAATAATTCATCCAGATTTCCATTTCGGGTTTGTCAGACAATATACAACTGAGAAAATAGTTCAACTTCTCTTTTCATGGACGGCAGTTTCGATCCTTCGTTTGAAGTCCTATTAGTTGAGCTGGTAAATAATGGGAGGTTGTTTCGATGTATGACATCGTGTAATGATTTTGTTCTTTTTACAAAACATTCTTCCACATATAAAGTAAACTGATCTTTTCCAATTTGTTGTATGTTTTGTATTGTTTTAGTAGCGGAAGGGGAAGCAATTTCCTTACTTTCTAGATGCAACAAGGCCATGCTTTCCTCTTCAAATGGGTTTCCAAAATCCTCAAACACATGCACAAGTGATCGTACATCTTTTGCAAATGTTGTCTGGATGCTATGTGGTGTCTGTTCATGATGGCGTGTTTGCATTTGTTTTCATATATCTTTGAATGTTTTTTCAAACTCTTCAATTACTCTGGCAACCTCTGGACCTGCTACCATCCATCGACGAAGGGCATTAGCATTATCTATGATTCCTATAGCACCTCATTCCCCTTTTATACAAGCGTTGTTCTGCTCGTGAGCTTGATCAATGGCAATTGCAGAGAAAACATGTTTAGTCTTTTGTGCAACAAAATGACCATCACTGAACTCTTTGGCAATTGTTGGATGCTTGACTACTAACTCAGCCATATCTTTTAGATGAACTAGAATCCAACAAACATAATTATACTGATCTAATGCAAAAAAACATATGTGCCAGTTCTGTTAAGGCATCTAAGTACATGTCAAAAGAAGCCACTCGAAGAGAGCGTGCAAATGTCAGTAAGCACAATTCCATTTCCATTTCAACTCCAGTAATGAAACTGTGGATGTTTGTTTTCTTTCTTCACACCACTGGTTAAAGTCTAAGCAAGACTTCCCATTTTCTTTAGTATTGAGGACATATGTATCATAAGCTTTCTGTTTAAGTATATATAATGCAGCCACTGTTATTTGATGTGATCTTCTAGCTCTGGTAATTGTGTGCTGCAGGCAAGAATGAATCAGCTGTTCCTGATGACGCTATATCAGCTTGAACCAATGCTTCTGTCCAACCACATCCTTCTAGGAACTTTCCAATACTTTTCAGAGCGGCAATTTCAATATGAAGCCCTCCAAACATAACCACAAAGTGGTCTTCTCCATATTTATTAGGCCATTTCCATTCTATCTCCTTTGCTATGGCATATAAAGGCTGGTCAAATGTAAGAACTGGTATTTGTCCCAGGTTTAAATGGTTAACAGCAGTTTTCACTATGTTCATTGAATATCTTATCATGGCCACTGTATGGGCACTCTCATGAAATAAAGGCAAAAGAGCTGTGCGTGAAATTTGTGTTACCTCAGTTGACTGCTGATTTGCATGATATGCATGATATGATATAATCACTGGGGCGACTTGATTTGTTTCATCTAAAATCTTTCTTGCATTCTTCAACCACTTGTGTTCTTGGTTTATATGTTCCTGGAAGGCTGTCCTCTTCAGTGATGTAATAATAGCTGTAGATATAGGTGAACCTTTCACCTTAACATTAAGTTTGGCGTAGCATCTTTGTAACTGGTTGGTAGTTGATGCAATATTTGTGTTTGGAGTTTTAGCATGAATCGGCAAATGAATGCTACTGCTTACGCAATCAATACTATCTGGATCAAAGAAATTCCAGTTCCATGGAAAGAATCTTTTGCCGTAGTTGGAGGAGGGGTTATGATCTATGTTGCCTACAGCTGTGGTAGTAAATACATTTTTACTAGAGATAATGGATATACTACATTATGATAATAATAACTTTCACACACACTGCTGCCCATTTGTGATGACAGTCTTAACACGCGATCATATGATACACTAAGACCTAGATGAAATAACCTATCAACAAGCTCTTTTTTACGAGTATGAGCATGTATCATCAGGCCAATGTAGATTGGAACAGGTGTTTCCTGAGCAATACTGTGTCGAACAGATGATGGAGTGTCTCCTTGTTTGCGTTTGTGTTTTAGGCTGTTGAAATTCATTAGCTGGGCTATGAGAAGGGAAGCAGGTGATGCTGGTTCAGCATTTTGATCTTTAATGATTGGACCTTCCAATACCATGTTGATTAGAGCTAACAAAAGGGTGGAAACACAGGTTTCATGGCAACTTTCTTGAAATGACAGATCAAAACAATATGAATCGCGAAACATGTCTCGACGTACAACCTATGCTGTTCGTGCAAGAATAACTACATCATTGTCGTTGTCCTCTTTATTTGCTTTTTCTAAGGCAGCACCAATATTCTCATCAAATGCTAATAAAACCTCTCGACCCTTGTTGTAGGACCATAGATCTGGAAAATGCGCAAGTTTTCTATTTTTTAGTCTAGTGCTGTGAACTTTAGAATCAAGATTGATTCCAAAACTTTGCAATCTCGTTTTACCGTAGCACATTCTGATTGCTCATGTGTCTTCTCAATGTACATAACTAATTCTGCTAAAACAATACCTGATATCTTATTTTCCTTGTCTGTTCCAGTCTCTTGTGCTGTCCTGACAGCTCTTGCCCGATTATATAGGCCTAATAAACACTTAATGTGATATTTAGCTTCCAAAGCAACCATGTCACCTGCACGCAATCGAGCCAGGAGTTCTGTGTCCTCAAGTAATGTTGCACTTGCTCTTACACGTCTGTCTAGCTGAAATGTTGAAGCTTGAGGCCAACGTATTTGCTAATTTCCCACAAAAGAAGCAAGTTTCGTAGGTAATCTGCTCCGAGTATGATCTTGTATTCTTACGTTTGATAGCTTGATCCTCATCTTGATGGTTTTCTCTGGTTCTCTTTTCTGCTCTTTGAAGCATTGTTTTGTTGTATTTCAGCTTACATGACTGGTGCCATTTAGCTTTTTTGTTACTAAGAGTCATTTCAATACCCTCACCATTATTTAATCGATTCAAATTAAATTGCTTAGGCAGAGAACTTAGTTCATCAAATTTTATAAGATTTTCATCCAATACTTTGTAGCTGGAACTAATGTCTTTTCTCTTTGATAAATTTGGATTTGTAAACGGCTGCAATGTATCCTCTTGGCAAATGAAACATAACTCCCAATTTGTCGTAGTCGGCTGTTGTTGCGATGTTGAAAGTGCTAAAGGGTCTATGAGTACAACCTTCTTATACATGATTAAGTTTTTTTCATCAAGACACGGATGAAATTATCACTTAGCAATTCTTATTCATCTGAAAAAAGTAAAGAGGGTAGTTTAGTGATCAAAGGCTTGCAATTTTTATTTATTTATACGCAATGCAAAGAATTGTTAGCATTAAGGGCATGGTTTAATTTTGGAAATTTTTTATTATTTACCTGGTTTTTATGAAATTTTCAGAGTAAATATAACTCATCAAGTTACACAACTTTTATAATATTGTAGGAAGCGAATTTTGAATTTAATTATAGAAAATTAAATATGGGTCAAAATGTGCCGAAGAGTGAAAAAAATTGAATTTTTTTTTTTCACACCTCGGAATTTTGGGGCACATATTTACTGTTGTGTAACTTGATGAGTTAAATATACTCTGAAAATGCCATAAAAATCAGGTAAATAATATAAAAAAAATCCCAAAATTGAACCATACCTTTAAATTTAAACAGTTATATAAACCATTACAGAAGGAGTTTAAAGTGCTCCAATATCATAAAATTAAGTTCATATAATATACCAACAATGATAAATATTTTATGCTTGTATCACAAAAAGCACAATTGTTATACAATTCTATACTATGCTGGCCCACTACCAGGACTTTTTGGACTACTCACTCGGCAAGTTGACCTCAGATCAGTTAAACAAATATGACAATGAAACTCGATTGTTTTATTTGACTTCCAATGCGTCTTTTATTATTATTATTATTATTATTATTATTATTATTATTATTATTATTATTATTATTATTATTATTATTATTATTATTATTATTATTATTATTATTATTATTTTATGATATCATGATAGTTATTCAATGTAGTTAGTTTGTTATTTTTAGTTATAAATTATGAGTTAGTTAATAAGGTTAGCAATGGAGTTAGTTATTGATTAATTATTATTATTATTTTATTATTATATATATTATTATTATTATTATCTCTTTTTATTAAAAATAAAATATAGAAATAGTATTAATTTAAATTATTTATATATAAAAGATAAAAATATATATATATATATATATATATATATATATATATTATATATATATATATAGTATATATATATATTATATATATATATATATATAGTATATATATATACATAATTCTTTCTTCTTTTTCTTTTTCCTCTGCCCAGGAAGGATTTTTCTCCTGTCGCCGCGCAAAGCGTCTTTTTCCATGGACATCCCTCTGCTGCAACTATTCTTCTTCTCTTTAGCACTCTCCTCATTTTTTGGTAGCTGACATCTTCCCAGAGAGTCCTCCACCGACTCCGCCCATCTCTTTTTCGGTCTGCCCCTTGGTCTTGTTCTGCCCTCTGGTGCCTCTCCCCATCTTTTTTCGGCATTCTGTTCATGCTCCATCCTCGTCCAGATGTCCACCATCTCAATCTTCCCACATCCATCTTCAAGTATCATCTTCTTCACCCATATATCTTCTCTAATTACTTCATTCCCTTATTCTGGCTCTCCTACGCTTTCCAATCATAGTTCTTAATTCCCTCATCTCCGCCGCTTGTTCTACTCTCCTCTCTTCTCGGTGTTGTCCATGTTTCCGCTCCGTACAGCAGCGTCGGAGTCAGTATACTGTTAAAAACCACACTTTTTTAAACCTCTATTCCGATGTTTTTACCTTTCATCATGGGGTATTACGGCTTTCATAACTAATCCATACTTTCCCATTCTTTCTCAGTAATCTCTCCTCACCAACGTCCTCCCTTTTGTCAAAACATCCTCGCGAGATAATTGCTGGTTTTACCGCCTTCACCTCCTCCCCTCCGTTCACCCACCATCCTTATCTCCCTCACTTCATGTTCCCCTCCCGTTATTGTTAATATCTCTGTTCTTCGTGTAGTTCTCCTCATCCCTGCTTTACCTCCAACTCTCCACAAATAACTCCACCATCTCTGTCGAATCGTCTTCCTCTCTCTCGCTCTTGACATTGCCAGATTCGTCCCGCGATGATGCCATTTGTCCCCCTTCAAATTCTCACCCAGTCTCTCTCCTCACTTTGCCTTATCACCACGTCCTAAATATATAATATAAATACCAGTGGGTTCATAAACACTCCGCCTGCTTCACTCCTGTTTCACCTTCAAACCATCTATCGTTCTCGCACTCAGTTCTAACATTACAACTGCATTTCTCACACATACTTTCTATTGCCTTCTTTAATCTACCCCTCACTCCATAATTCCTCTCCATAGCTCTCCCAGAGCTTTTTCCTTGGCACAGAATCAAATGCCTTTTGCAGGTCGATGAATGCTACAAAGAATCTCTTGCCATGTTCCAGCATCTTCTCCGAGACCATTCTTAGTGTGAATAAGAGGTCCGTCTTTCCTCTTCCTCTTCTATACCCCGTGCTGTTCTTCTCCGAGTCTCGCCTCTACCTTCTCTCTCTCAACCTCCTCTCCAATATTCCTTCGTATATTTTGCACCCACGATGGTCCATCGTGTACCTCTATATATTTATACACGCTTCCGCATCTACTTTACTTTATATATCGGTTTGATTAATTGGCTTTGCCCACCTTTCCGACACACCTTTCCCGCTCTCCAACCTTGTTCATCAAAAACTGATGATTCTCTCCTCTCACTCCTCCTCCTCCTCCACACCACTTTCACAGCCACTCCATCTCTCCTGGGGCTTTACCGTTCTTCATCCTTTTTGATAGCCTCCTTATATTCTTCTACCGTTATCTCTCCGCCTTCCTCCTCCTCTTCCTC
>JABUQX010030415.1:0-56806 GCA_015478945.1 Trachelipus rathkii
TAAATTAATTATTAATATTTCTTTATTAATGATGTTTGTGTAATTGGTGTTTTCTTTTTAGTCTAGTTTCAGTATTGATGTTGAAGAATTAGCAAACCTGTGCACTACCTCAGATTGTACTACATTAAGTAGATCATGTGAAAATTTGTTATCTGTTTCCAAAGTGATAGAAGTAGGCTGACCTGAAAACTTATTATAATTAATTATAAAATAATCGCATACTAGTCGCCAACTTCATTTATGTGATTATTATCATCATTCATTATTTTTTTTAACTAAACAATATTTTAGATACCTAAAATTCCATCTTTTTTTTTTTAAAATTAATATTACTTTATTAGTCAGTTGTATATATATATATATACTATAATATATTATTGTAATATATACTATATATATATAATATATATATATCATTATACTATATACTATATATTATACTATATATATATATATATATAATAATACTATATATTATATACTATATAATATTATATATCATATATATATATACTATATTTTGTATGAAAAAATTAATATTTTTATTTCTTTACATTGTTTGAATTTTAATTCGGACTCTGTAACCCACTTTTCTTTTATACTATATATAAATTGAGCGGTGCACAAGGCCAAACTCCCGCGTCCCCGTCGTGCACCCCGGGCAACGAGGACACCAGAGGTGTGCTCGGCTAAAGGAAGGATAGGACTAGCAAGCCACTTCCCGAAATAAAATACTGTTGCAGAACTCAAGCGCGAGCCGGAAGCCGGACAGCAACTTTAGACGGACCACTTCGGCGAGATTTACGGCACATGATTCAGGAAAACACTTTTAAGAATTATAGGTGTGCCACGATAAATGTGCGGTACCTATGGAGAAGCTAAAGACGGAGTGAAAATAGATAATCATGAAGAGAGTGGAGATAATATCGTTCGGGATGGCGGAATGAGATGGGGGTGTGAGCGAGGTAAAGAAACTGGAGAATCGATTTGTTCTCGATTTATAGTGGGCGGTTGAGAGAAGAATAAGAAAAGCAGGTTGTCGGAATTATAGTGGACCAAGACTGTCACCATGTAAACAGAGAGTAAAATTATAAATGAGAGGGTGATGATGTGCGTATTGAAGATACGCCGGGATAGCAATATACCGAATCACCACAACAGGGGCACTCAGAGGATTGAACAACACTAGATTTATGGCAATGATGGAGAAGAGTGGGGTGGAGAGCAGGGGAAGGTGCTTGTTGATGGAGATCCTTCAACGCTAGGTAGAAAGAGAAGAGAGATGGAGAGAGCTATTGGGACCAGTGGAGAGGATACAGAACCATGGAGGCGAGAGGCGTTGATTTGCGATTTTTGTGTGAGAATACGACCTAAAAACACATAATGAACAACGTTTTCAAGCACACGAGAGAGTCACAGTCTTTACGAGGTATTAGATGAATCAGCTATCGCAAGCAATTCGATCAAAAATCAGGTACTTAGACTAACATGATAGCTCCGACTAAAAGGATGTTTGATTAAGAATGTAAGTGATCCCGGAGTGCTCCTTAGATGCCGGAATCATAGAACTGTTGTGGCGGGACATGAAAGATTAACGAGGGGAGGTAGATGTAAATGAGCAGCAAGAGGGCAGATGATCAGAGTGAGAGAAGTTTAGAGAACAGAAACGAGACGAAATTATAACGGGAACAAGCAGGAAACCGCTAAGGAGATGAAGAACGAAACGAAGACTTGCAGCGATATCATTAAGGAGTGGCAGAGAACAAACTCTTGGTAAAGATGGGTAGGACGTACTAGGAAGAGACATACACCATGGTGGAACGAAGAAGTGAAAAAAAAGCAATTTAAAATGAAAACACAGGGAAAATGAGGAAGTGCATGGCTGAAGAAGAACAGCGGAAGCAAGGGAGGAATATGGTACAGGCAAGAATGAGGCAGAGAGAATAAAAAGGCAAAAGAAGATGGAGCGGAGAGAATGGCAGGAGAAATTACGAGAGATTGTGGGCGAAAGGAAGAAAAAGATATTTAAGATGGCAAGGCGTATTAGAAAACCAAAACCGTCAACCTAACGAAATATAAAAATAGAAACGGACGAGATTCTTGTGAGACCGGAAAAAGAACATGACTAGATGGACGCCCAATACCTACTAAGATCTTGCTAAATGTAGAATACATGAGAACAAGAGGAAAAAGCCTGAAGACAGACGAGGAGAGGAGGAAGGCGAGAGATAACGACTAGAAGAATATGAGGAGCTATAAAAAGGATGAAGAAAGGTAAAGCCCCAGGAGAGGATGGAGTAGCTGGAGTGGTGGTGGAGGGAGGAGAGGATTGAGAGAAGAATCATCAGTTGAATGAAACAAGTGTTGCGAGATGAGAAAGGTTGCCGGAAATGGTGGGCACACAGCAACTAATAATACATATATAAAGTAAAAGGAGATACAAGAGACTGTAATAACTTATAGAGCATTTCACTGCATGGACCATCTGGCGAAAAATAGTACAACATAATATGGCTTTCAAAGTCACTAGAGCCAGACTCCGGAGCAAGAACAGTACGGTATAGAAAGAGGAAGAGAACCGACGGCTCTGTCTATATTATCACACTAAGAATGGCTTTCGGAGAAATGCTCGAGAATATGGCAAGCAGTTCTTTGTATCGTCTCGACTTGCAAAAGCATTTATTCGTTGCCAACGGAAAAAGCTCTAGAGACGCTATGGAGAGGAATATGAGTGAGGAGTAGATTAAAGAAGGCAATAGAAGTATGTATGAGAAATGCAGTTTATGTTAGAAATGAGTGCGAGAACGATAAGATGGTTTGAGGTGAAAAACAGTGATGAACAGGGGACGTGTTTTATCTCCTACTGCGTTTATTTATATTACGATACGTAGGTCGATCAAGGAACAGTGAGGAAGACACTGGAGATTTGAAGGGACATGAATGCATATGCGGGACGATCTGCAGTGAGCAGAGAGGAGGGAGACGATCGAGAGGTGGTGGAGTGTTGTAGCGACGAATGACGGAAGCAGGGCATGAAGCATGAACTTACAGAGAAGACAGAGATATTAACCATAATCCGGAGAGCGAAACTGAGGAGGGCGATCGAGGATGCTGTAGAGGGAGGACGGAGAAGGCGGATAAATACCTGCAAATTATACTCGCGGATGTCCTTAGCAGGAAGGGAGGCATGGAGGAGAGATTACGTGAAATAATGGAAAAGTATGCATCTGAAGTGGTAAATCTCAAAATAAAAACATCGGAAAGAGGGTTAAAAAGTGATTTTTAAAACAGTTATGCTGACTCGACGCTGCTGTACGGAGCGCAAACATGGACAACAACGAGAATGTTGCCTGATGTGAAAAAAACGAGAAGTGAATAGTATAAATTGGGATGTGGCTTGTCATTTGTATTCGTTGTTTAAGCATCGAGAGGAAATCGAATGCTGTGTGTTTTGCTGCTAATATTGAGAAAGAAGATTGGCGTTATGATTGAAAAGGTTGACAAAGTGCGATTGCCTCAAGGGCTGAATGAAGTAAGGAGGCAAACATGTGACGAATGTTGGGAAGGAGGAAGCGCTAAGCAAAGGCGATGAGGATTTTGGTGGGGGTGCGCAGTTGCCTGCATTCCGTATTGTATTAATCGGAGACCACCCCCACTATACCAGCTTACCTCGTCACTTCCTCCCCTGTATGCGAATGAGATTGAAGCAGCAGTGTGAAGATTTAGAGCGATAGGTGTGTTAGAAGAGAGGTAATCCTATGGCAATAGCCCGATTGTGCCCGTGCGAAACTCCTATGGGACATTGAGTATGTAATTGATTCATCGTTTAAGGGATGAAAAAACGCGAAGATAGGTTTCCCTATGTGTTGTATTCAGAATGGTGATATAGTATGTATGGGATGAAGGTATTTACGAAAAGATCTGGTGCGTGTGGTATTATCAGATGCCAGTGGAAAGCAGCACGATAGTAGGTGTGACTGATCTTTCTCGACTGCTAAGCGGATCATTATCAGCTTTAGAATCTGAGCGTTTTGTGTTAGCCAATGCTCCTTGCAGCGTCTCAGAGCGATGAATGTGGTCCATGAATTGTTTTCCTAGCAAGGAATGTGATCGTTTTTATAGATGATATATTCATTGATGACTGCGACCTTTCCCTGAGCATTTGAAGTTAGTGAATGATGTGTTGAAAAAGCTGGAGAATGTAGGTATAAAAGTGAAAGTTGAGAAATGTGAATGGTTTGCGGATGAGGTTGAATTCTTCGGACACAAAGTTAGTGCGACTGGGTTGAAGAAAGCGGAGAAGTTTGTGGGAAAAGTTAGGAATTTTTCTAGACCTAGGAATGTTAGAGAGCTAAGGGGATTTTTTTCGTTTGGTAGAGTTTGGAAGGAAGTTTATGAAAGATTGTTTGGGTGTGATAAAACCGTTGACTGAATGGACTTTAAAAAAGAAGAGTACGATTGTGAAGTTGGAAGTTTAAAAATGTAATGCACTGCGTTTGAAAAGTTGAAAAGCAGAAGCGCAAAGGTATGTAGAGCTGGTCTTATCCGGATTATAGTGAGATGCAAAACCTTTGGACAGTTTATACGGATTGCAGTGGGTAATTGTAATGGGGGTTGTTTGCAATTGCAAGAACAAGTGATTGTCAGGAATAAAAGGAAACGAGTGATTGCATATGTTTCGAAAGCTTTTAGTAAGACAGAGCGAAAGTATTCCAAGATTGAAAAAGAGTTTGGCTGCTTTTGAGATTTTGTCTGAAATACGTTTGCGTCCGTTTTTTGGTTATTGGGAATTAAGTTTTCAATTTGTGCGAATCGGATCACCTATAAACCCCCTTTTTGGGGGGGGTCGGCCGGTTTTCGCCGCCGCCCCGCGCGTTCCTCTCCTCCGCCCCACCACGCAATCCCCGACGATACCGTCTGATAGTCGGCTTGCAAGGACTTTGGAAGATTTGAGTGATTTTGATTGATTATGTGGTTGAGTATGTTCCGGTCGCGAGTCATGGCATTGCTGATTTTTGATGTCGAGAATTCTGGGTTCGTCGGGAGTATGATTGCAGCGGTAGTGCCAGACCCGGAATATTTGCCTAAGGGATTGATGAAGGGAAAAGAAAGTCAGGGGGTCGGGTGGTGATCTATCTCGTCTCTTGAATATGTTGTTGTATCGGGTTATTAGGACTTTTAGCTAGGGAATAGGTGGTTTTGAGATGTTGCCTAGAGTATATCTTTGATAGAATTCGGATGGTGAAGTTTATGTATTTTAAGGTGTGTAACCCCGAGCAGATAGGGATTAGGAAGGTGAAATATTTTATGAAGGAGTTAAAAGCTATGTGTAATGTAGGTGTGTCTTTTCCCGGTGCATTAAGGGTATTTGATTTTGTTGGTGAGTAATGGTTTAAATGATAGTTTTGTATTCGTGCAATTTAATGGTTTGGCTGAGGTACTAATTTTTGTATAGGTAGTGTAGTGTAAGTGGTTGTTCATAATACGTGGTGTGAGCTTTCCAATTTTTTACATGTGTTTAAGCTGGTCTGTACATTACAAATTGGGTAATTCTTGAGAAAAAGAGTTATGATTGGGAGTATGTTTTTAGGAAGTATGTTTTGCATTCAGAGTTGGAGGAGTGTCTGTTTTGAGGTGATGAGGATGTGAATATTGAGCTTTGTCTCTAGGGGAAAATCGAAGAGGTCATCGTATTGCGATATGGGATAGTGGAAGAATGGACGTGAAGTGCAGGTGATGGGAGAGTATTTTGTGGACTGATTGATACAGGGGCTCAGATTTCTTTAGTGAATGCGTCTGTGGTACGAGAGATTGAGCAAGTAACGTGGCAGATAGAGAGGAGGAGTACGAATGTGAAGATCAAAGGGATTGGGTCAGGTGATATTGTTGCTTTTGAAGAGGTTTTGTTATAAAGGTAGGGATTGGAACGCTAGGGGAAGTGGAACATAGGTTTGTTGTGTTGGACAAGGAGCGAATGCTGTATTGTTTTTTGTTTGGGATTGATTTTTTAAGGATGAATGGGTTGTCCGTAGATGTAGGGAATGAAAGGTTGTTGAAGGGAAGTCGGGAGATTGTTAGAATGCAGAAAGGAACAATGTGTGTGGTTGTTGAATTTTTGTTGGCATGGTGAGAGTTGGGGTGGGGGATGAAGAATTGTTAATGCATGAAAGATTATCGAAGTTTAATGCGAGGGAATTCCTATGGTTTGTGATTGAGAAAATGTATTTTTGTTTGTCGGTGTTTAATTGGTAAGTTTGGTTAGGTTGGGGTTACCAGTTGATTGAGGATTTTTCAGGGTATTTGCGAAAAAGTTTGCTGTGTATACTAATGTGGTGTATTATATTCGGAAAGTAAGAGAGGAGGATTTGTATGTACCAGTAAAGATAGTGAATGATGTTGCAACGGTAGGGATGGCGTTAGTGATTCACCGTCAGGTTTGGTCATATGGGAAAGTTTACAATTGTGGGAATGTCATGAAATACGAAGACGGAGTGTTTTTAACCTCCTTGGTTCGGCACACCTACGTCGAACCCCCTGCCCCACCTGCTTGCCAACCCTAACTTGTGACGGAATGTCCAGCCACAAGCCGCGAAGTCATCCAGAACGACATGATATGCTGACCAACCCCTGTGCTTCTACCCGACACTGGCCATGTGACACCCTCGACACCCTCTCCTTGAGTTAGTCAGTGACTTCGATTGTGTCTCCGTCTAACCCCAGCTGCACCTGCGAGTCGGCGTCCATGTACGGTAATGGTGGTGATGGTGTGATCATCAAAAGTAAGTTTGCGTATGCTGGTGCGGTGTAAAAATGATGACCTAGTGCGAAATGTGGCTAGGGTGGTTAAGGGAATTTGTTCCGTGTTGGCATGTTAAACCTGACATGCGATGTTAAGATGGGATAATGGATCGGAAATTTGTAGGGCATGTGAGCGTTTGAGCAAATGTTGAGATGATTGGGGCATTGAACATGTGAGAACGACGCGTAATATGGTAGTTCGAATGGGTTAGCGCAGAAGGAAACGATTCGGACGTGAGCTGAGATGTTACGTAATGATGAGTGTAAGAGAGATATAGATTTGATTATTTGGTTTAGTGAATGATGTGTTGTTTGGTGGAATGTATATGACTCTGCATAGAGCTACTGGTATGTCTCCTTGTATGTATATCGCGTTGAATTTTTGAGAAGTTTTGTTCAGTGGTTCGATTTTTGTTCAGAGGCTGATTTTCAGAAAGGGTAAGCTTAAAGTTTGCCAAGTTTTAAGGGTAAGGGATTAAGGTTTTGAAGGAAGTAATTGGAGAAAGGTCGGTTGAAATTGTGAGTAAGTATGTTAAGAATATTATGTTTGAGGGACCTTTTTTTGTTATATTGTGAAAGGGTTATGTCTATATGGGGTTAGTTATGTGTTTTGGAGGGTGAGAAGATGGTGGTATGATAGTTCTCAGGCCACAGGTACAGTTGAGTGCGTGGAGGGAACCCCTGGTTATCTAAAGATTCATCCCGTATATTAAGTTCTGTAAATGAGGATGATTTGATTGAAGAATGGGAATATAGTGGTTGAAATTTGTGTTAAAAGGGAAGTAGTTAGTTGGTTGGTGGAAGAGATAGGGAGAAAAATGCATAAAATAGGCATGATCGGGAATATGAGTAGGTTTGAAGGTGTTATTTCTTGATGATAATGAGATGATGAGTTCTTTTTTCTAGTGTATTTTTTTTGTGGATCTATTAATGGGAATACTTGAGTCAGAGTTTGAAGAAAAGTCTTCACTGTATGCAAGTTTCGTTGGATTTGAAATAGAGTGGCTTGTTAGCAGGATTGAGAAATATCAGATCGATAGGAGTGTGGCTTTTATTGTGAAGTTGGATGATTCTGAGTAAATTTTGTTGTGGAATTGGATGCAGTAGTGAATGTTAATAAAGGCTTAATGCTAGGATGAGAGAGATCGAGAAAGAGATTGCAGAAATGTCTGAGCGATTAACTAGGGAAGGAAGTGTGAATGAAGTACGGAGAGACGATGAAACGAGCGGAAGGCTGGAATGTAAACCCAGTGAACAAGTGATGGAATATGAAAAACCGTTTACTAGGAGTAGAGGTGCTGTATAAAACGAGTATGATTTGGGTCGCACCTCGACCAACCCCCCGGCCCCGTCTCATGATCGGCATACGGATTGTTCTGCGCGCCCCCAGTAAATATGAAATAAAAAAAAAACTATAGCCGTCCGGCGAGCCGATGACTATCCCGAGCCCTGCCCTTAGTGGCTCTTTTGTACTCCACCCTCACTCCCTCCATCAGGTACCCCCACCATCGCATCGCCTCCCCACCTAAATACTTAATAATTACATATTGGGCGGGTATTATTTAAATAATGTAACCATAACATAATTTTAAATTTATTGTCATAGATAAATGAGAGAATGTATATAAGAGAGGGGAGAATAATATGATGTTGACAGATGAGTGAATGAGGTGTTACTGACAGCAAGTAGATAAATTTTCAGTATAATCTTTCCTTAGGTAAACATTCCTCAGTTTTTCGCGGCATCCAATCACAATCTTTTCACGTTTGCTGCCAAACCCCGATTGTGAATGATTGTAGCAATGTATCTGTTACTATCTGGATTTTTTTTCAATGTATTATATATGTTAGTTTATGAGTAAGATTTGCTATTATTATGGATTTTGGAAATACATTTATCTTTATAAATAGACCTCATGAGATCTGCCTGGATCAACGATTATAGTGACTGTGTTCAATGATGATAGGATCATTGTGTATTGTTTGACTGAAGATAGAAGATTGGATTGACAGAGATTGGATAAATATATTCTTGTGTTTATTTATCAGCGGGTTATTATTTTTTTATTTACTTTCTTATTCATTGAATGTATTTTTCCTTTGTTAGTAGATTTTTTATTTTGAAGGTGTATTCGCTTATATATATATTTGTTGTATCTTTAGCTGGTGTCTCTCGGGTAGTCTAGTTGATCTGTGTATAGATTTGAAGTAAAAGTAGATGGTGTGATAACATATAAAACTGGTCATACTACATTGGCAGGTAGCTATTTAAGTATATTTGTATTTTTTCTATAAGTTTTGTTTAAAATGAGTCTTTGAAAATTTTTTCTTATTTATATTTTTTTGGATAATTTTTATAATTGTGCTTATTTAAAATTTATTCTCTGATATATATTATTTGAATTATGTATTAGTTTGTATGTTAATGATTTTATAGTTATTCACTTAATGATAATTATGTTTAAATTTAATTTTATTTTCTTTATAATTTCTTTATTCAATAGGCGTCATGTTAGGATTTTGTTTTATTTTTTGTTCATTCAGTTTTTTTTTCCCCCTTCTGTGTGTCTGAAGTTGCTCCGGTAGCTGTTCTTGTGGCTCCGTTTATTTCTTTGTGTATCTTATTTTTTTTTTTTATAACTAAAAACTTAACCTTCGCGTGCGGGCCTGCCACTTACATTAATCCCATTACTCCACCATTTACCACCTATGGCAACACAGAGCTCTAAAATATTGGAACATTGAGACAGAAAATATAAACTATATTGATATAATACTTTCTAATACTGGATAATAAATTTAAAAAGGAAAAGTGATATTGGAAATAATGAAATATCATATATGGATACCCAATAGTGATATATACTACAAAGAGAAATGAATTAATGAAATTAATTAGAGGACGGTAAGAATTTTAGAAACCTTTTTTAAATTTATAGCAAAAGGGAAATAATTGCGTGGGAGGTATGGGATAGGTACCTACTAAAACTTATTAAGTATTCGGTACCATAAAATAGAAGTTGGTCCTATTTAATGTGATTTGTTGAAATACTTAAAATTCGTGAAAATAAAAAGTGTAGGTCCTATAACCGGGTACTATTATACCGTGAAAAAATTTTAAAAGCCCATGGTACCACAATAGTGAAAACAAAATTCGAACATTTGGTCGAACGCGCCTACCCCCCCCGACTCTGAAAAAATAAACATATATGAAAACTAAAATATTTGATAAATATAAATAAATAAGACAGAACAAAATTATCGTCCAATTAAATTTAATTTAAATATTATTTAATAAAAGGAATAATATATTATTTTTATTTTAATTTACTATATCCCAACCTATTATTATGTTGTAGATGTTTGTAGGTATAGTGTGTTTGTTAGTAAATGGTATATTGTTTATACTGTGGTTTGGAACTAGTATGTTGCTGTAATATTATTGTATTGGAATAACGTTGGTGTTCTTTTTTTTTTGTAGTAAGTAGTAGGTGGTATCAGATCAGGATACATTTGTGATTTATTTGTAATTTGAGTTATTAGTAGTAATTGATACTATATATATTTTCGTGTAATAAATTTAAGGTGTATATTCGTGTCTTTTTTTGTTATTTTTTTATAATCCATCATCTGTCTGGTAAGGCAGCTCCTTCCACTTCCTTCATTAATTCAATGTTATTTGTTAGTTATGTTTTTTTCATGATTAAAATCTTGTCTCAGTGTTGCTTGGTACAGTTCTCTGTACAGGTTTCCTCATGTTTGGCTTCTTTAGCTGTCTTCAATTATTTCTCTTATGTTTTCTTAATTCATAAGAATTTATTCAATAAGTGAAAATTGCTTGGAATCATGCCTTTATAAGATCCACTTGGTTTGGTTGGTCATGAATAATTTGTATTTAAGTTTTCATCATTTTCTTTTAGTAACTATTTCCAGTGGAGTCTTTACATGCCCTTCAACAAGTGTCGCTATAGCCTATACTGAGCAACCTTTCAGTGGTGCAGGTCTCATTTTTTACAACGAAAGAGAAACAACTCTCCAGAAAAGGATAGATTATGCTTTTGTTTTGGGGAAGCATAATTCTGAAGAAATTCCATTACATTTCAAGTATTCTAATATACCTATAACCCAGTTTTATCGCTTTTTTTTCCAAATTTTGGGTAGATGGCTTGAGAAAGAGTTTGTGGTGTGCAAAGTGAGTTGGGTATATATCCTTGCACTTCTCTGGTACTATATATATTTATAATATATATTATATTTTATACTACTCACCAAAATATAAAAATCCTACTACCTACCCCTACCCTCCCCCTACCCCCCCTCACCACCCCTACCCAAAATTATTTTTTTTTTATTTTATATATATTATTATATATGGGGGGGTAGGTAGGGGGGGGGGGGGGGGGTGAGGAAAAAAAAAAAAGATATAATATATATATATAATATATAATTAAATAAATAATATAAAAATATAAAAATAAATATTAATGAAAAGTAATAAAAATTATTAATAATAAATAAATGAAAATAATAAAAATTTTATTATTTATTTTTATATTTTTTATTTATTATTTATATTTAATTTTACCAGGTATAAATATAATAAAATATAATAATTATTAATAATTTATTTATTTATATATTTTATTAAATTATATATTATTATATATATTATATATATATATATATATATATTATATTATATATTAGATATATAATATAATATATTTTCCCTTGTCCAACAATGTTTAGTGAAAAATACGTTGTAATTTAAAAAATAATATAATATAAAGCTACTGTTTCCTTTGTAATTTCAAATTACTGAAGAAATTGATTTAGAATCCATTTCGTTCATTTCAAAGATTCTGTATGCATTTAAAAAGCTGCAAAAAGTTGCAATTTTACATGGGCTGACTTATTTTGATGATGCAATTGTAAGAAATTGAAAAATATTATATGCATGGGAAAAGGAATGGTTTAGAAAAAGCATGCTGGAGCAAAGGATTTTTCAAGATGGATTTGGACAGGTGTTCACAAAGTCTTGTCACATCCAACAGTGAATCTCGGATGATTATAAAGGTATTTAGTTTTTTTACATGTTTAAAGATTTGGAATTTAATTGTTTATATATTATATTATATATATATTATATTTATATTATATATTATTTATATATATATTATATATATATATTTATATATTTATATTATATATATATTATTATATTAATATATTATATATTATATATATATATACTTTTAGGTTTCTTTCTTTGTGTTAGAAAATTCTTCAACTCTTTAAGAAGTGGGAGAAGGAGTAGTGGTGACGTGGGGGGGGGTGATAGGGGGTGCGCAGTTATAATCTGAATAGATATATACTATCATAATGGGCATTCTTTCTAATGAAAAAGTAATTTGAAAGCTTAAATTTGTCTTCAATTTTCACTGAATAAAAGTCCCAAATTTTATTTAAAGTGCATCGATGAGAATGTGCACAGAGTAAATAAAGAGATTCTAAGGGGTCGGAGCGCTGGGTGGTGATATGAAATAGGAAAATTTCACACTATTGAGAATAATTGAGTTTCTCGGAAGAGGAGAATAACCTTGGATAACATTCATACTTACCACAAAAGAATTTTAATTTAAATATATAAATAATAAAATTATGCTTTCGATTTTTGAGTACCTTTGATAACTCGACGCTTTCAATATGTCCTTCAGTAATGTTCCTTCAATAGAAGTATTCTTAGTGGAAATAATTTGTTACCCAACCCCCCCCACTTCTGCAACCGATGCCATCTTCCTCCCACCCATTCCATCTCAAAATACTATTGACCTTAATCTCCTTCAGCTGAGACTCTATCGCCACTATCACCCAATGGTAATTTTTCTTTTTTTCCTTAATGATATTCATATTACTCTTTATTCATATTTGTAATAAACTTCTAATTGGTAATTCTTTTTTATGTAGTCAATACAATTATTTTAAAGGTTTATATCTCTAGACATGTAGATATTATAAGTATCTTAATAAATTTTTATATTTTATTTAATATTATATATATATATTATATATATATATAATATATATATATTATATATTATTAATATATATATATAAATATTATTTGTTTAAAATACCCCTTTAAGCATTTCACCTTGCTGGGAATCGACACCTCCGGACGCCTCCGCAGATAAACGCCCTCTATCGTCGCTCTTGACCCACTACCACCACTGCAGCTCCAACCAGAAACCATGCCAATCACTCTCCTCATGCTGAATATCGCCATCCCCCCCACAACGATACGCGCCATGCGCGCATTCTCCCGCTCACCCACCTCCCCGGGCCCATCAGGGCCACCCCAACCAGGTTACGCACACACCGGTCGAAACCTACTTAAGCGTAACCCCGGAGTTTCATATTTTTTATCTTCTGATACAACAATATCCGAAAGGTGGAATCGAAGTAATAAGATAAGGAATAAGATAATAAGATAAAAATAAAACAAATTAAATTCTTATTAGCTTTTCAACAAATTGAAACTAAAAAGGGATACAGAACTGGACAACTAAACAGATAAAAAACTCGATATGAAGATTGATAAATATATATGCCATTTTTTTGATGCTATATTTTTAGAGATATTCACATACTTCTATTGTGTGATATTAGCTACCTTTTTTTTTTTCCAACGTTATAGTTGACATATTGCTCTGCGCTCTCGCTCACTACTTCGGTGCAATAGGGCTCATAGGTCGATTCGCTAATGGTGAATGCTTTAATATAGGGTATGTGTTATCAGTACGGGTAGTAATAGGGGGAAAGAGACAGAGCAGTGGGGAGGTTGAGGGTTTGTCGGGAAGTGATATAGGTTATATATATATTATTTATTATTTTTTCTTTATTTATTTTTTTTTTTTATATATTTTTATTATTTATTTATTATATATTTATTATATTAATTTTTTAAATTTTAGTATTTATTTCTTATTTTTATATTAATTATATTATTTTATATTTTATTTTTTATTAATTATTATATATATAATATTATATATATATGTATCATATATTATTATTTATTATTATTTATTATTTATTATTATTATTTTTATTATTTATATTTATTTTATTATTATTATTATTATTATCTCATCTGCGCTTATTTTATTGAGTGTGTAATACCATTACACAGGAACAGAAAATTAGTAAGAAAAACATGACCGTCCTTTATCATCCCTGTGAGAAATCTCACTAATCTAGATATAATCACCCTGAGGCTTCACGAGCACCATCACCGGATCCTCACTGGGTAATTCTCATAATGATGGGACCTTGGGGATTCAATCCAAATGAAGAAACCCATAATATACAATCATATCTTCCCCATTCATATAATACTCTCCGGGGCCATTTCACTCCTTCTGTTATTGCACCTTTCTTCTCGGCCTATGATAATCTCTCATTCTCTTCTCTTTCAGCGCACTCCTTTTACTGACTCAATCCACTTTTTTCTTCGTCTCCCTGTGGTCGATTTCTTTCACATCTCACTCATATTAATCTGGTCCTTTACCAACCACTATCATCCATCCTTTCCTCATATGACCCAAATATCTCAATGTATCTCGTTTTATTCTCTCATTACTCCCCTCTTCACACGCACACAATCCCCTATTGGGTTCAGTTCTCTGCATTTTTATATCAAATTTCAATTTTGCTTATAAACACCGATAAGTTGTCCATCTGATCACTTTGTACCTTTTATGATCTATTTAACTCTTTATTCCAGACATATCCCTTCACTTTGATTTAGCTCATCGTCCAATTCTTTTTAAGTTAACTTCTATGCAAAAACCTTTTGCGCATTCAAGACTTAGTTCCTTCACCTCCACCAAGGATTTAATTTGCACCAGTCACCTTCTAACCATATTCGCAAAGACTTTTCATTCTATAATCTGCTATCATCTTTTCATTTAATCATAACCAACATAATAAAACCTAAACTATTAAAAACTCGGACACACTTATATAACAGTTGCTCATCATCTAACATTGACTTCACACCTCTGGACTCTCTTTCACTCATTACACTTATAACTTACTCTTATCTACAATTTACTTTCAAACCCTTTTTTTACACACCTGCCAAACCCTGCTACCATTCTCTCAAACTCTCTTCAGAATGTATCCTCACAAACAAATCCTCTTCCGTCAACAATAAAACAGGGCATCCTCTCATCTCTTCCATTTCGCTTATTCTAACCTTTCTTTGGCATCCTACTCTATCCTTTCTATAGCTTCCATCTTGAAATTAGAATAACCAAAGAAGAGAAACAATAACACATCCTACTTGATCACTACCGACTAAATTAAAATAATAATTAAAATATTAAATCGCAGATCACTTTTCGCCTCTTCGAATCACTTCATTTATGCATTCACTATTGACATTTACATTTATTTTGATTCCATTTCAGAAGCGCTTCACCACTAACCCATTATTATCTTAAGGGTCTAAAAGGGACGGTAAGTGGGGTTCTTTCTTTTCGACTTTGCGTCATTTTTCTTTTATCCTACTTTTTCAGTTTCTGGTTATATTGCTTACGCACCTCACCCCAATAATATAATTTATTAAGGTAACATTGCTCAGACATTAAGGGCTTTTGTTCTTTACAGTAGAGGTTAACTTCTCTTCATAGTTTCCATATTTAGTTTTCATCTTTAAGGGTCGGATAGTAGGAGATTTCTCCATACGATCACAAAAGGCATGTATCTTAAGTATGATATTGTTAGGTGAATATGCATATTTTTGTACTTGTAATCGAATTTTGCTATCATAATTAAATTGATATTACTCGTCTTTAATAAAGTTTAGAAAATCCAAAATGTATATTTAAATGATTCGTTGAACACAAACACAAATAATATTTTAATTTTATTTCCTCTCAAAGATCTCGAATCTCACGAGACCTCGAACAATATTTTCTCATCTTCAGAGTTCCTTTCTTCTCCGTCAAGAAACTTTTATTGGATAAACTAAGATGTTGTAATCCTTATTTCAGAGGTACCATTTGGATAATTACAAGTTATTTATTATATTATTAATATAATTACATATATATATATTCTACAAATTAAAATGATTTTGTATAAAATTAATTTTTTTGTAATCTTCATTGTGTAGTTTTAGTCGGTTTTGAGAGTTCAATAAAGTTAGCCCATAAATTAAATGATCTCTAAAATATTAGGTAATAAATTAATTTGTTTTAGTCATTTAACTTATTAGAATTAAGTAAGACCTTTAATGCCTGTTATAACTATATATTAAAATATTTAATGCAGCCTGTAATTGAAAAACGTCATATGGACAAAGTTATTAGTCTCTCAATGAATAAAAAAAAGGCTTATGAAGTTAGGAAGATTAGTCAGTTCATAGGAGATAATTGTAAGGGTAAGAATAATTTACAAATTTTCTTTATTTTATTTCCTTTGATCAGAATATTAATTTTTGATTTATGATTATTATTTAAGTAAAGTATCATGAGTTCGGTTAGTATATATTGAAGAATAGTTATATAATATTCTTTGTTGATAAAATTTAAGACATGAAAGAGCTGTTGAAGATAAAATATCGGACAGAAGTAAACAATACTTTTCAGTTTAATTAATTATGTAATTTAATATACTTATGTCTATAAATATGAATAACACCCATTATTTAAACTGTTTTAAATAAGCGATTGCGAAATATAATAACATGGATTTCAGTTTTATTTTTAAAAAATTTAGTTATGCAATTTTTATGTTAAAAAAAATTACTTTGTTTTATATATACAAAAAATATAAACTATTATTTACCCTAGGGAAAAATTTACCATGGATTGTCGATATTGGAAGTGGGCTTGGATATTTAAGTTCAGTTCTTTTGCTTGAATATAATTATAATGTTTTAGCCTTGGACTCGAGTCTTTCTAACATTGCAAGTTCTTTGGAACAGTGTCACAAAATGCAAGTAAGAATGTATTTCATCTTAATTTTAAAAAATTTTGAAAAATATTCGTTATTTTTGCTGCTTGTTTTTATTTTCTGTTTGTAATTTTAAGGTTGTGGAGAATTCTCATTTAATATAATTATTATACCGAGCAGGAGGTACTGATTTTTGTTATATTCAAAGTGTTGCGACTTAAAACGTAACATAATGATAGGAACCATTATTAGTGGGCTTTTTATGCGTTCCTTTGGCCACAGCACTAACATGTGACCTTGTTACATACGAAATCTTTCAGCTTTCTTCCTATCCCTTCATTTTTTAAAATTTAATGTCTATATCTTTCACTCCTCTTTCTATCTTCTTTTTTTTAGAGAGGTAGGTGGAGACTGGTGTCACGTGCACCCGGCGTCATCTGTACTGACGGGGTGTTAACCGCATTACTCCTTCGTGATATGGTGCACACTACCTAGCATCAGGTTTGGTTCTTTTTCTCCTGACCCATTTGGTACATCTATAATAATAGGATCCCCGCCGCCTAGCGTGATCCTCCGGGCACAAACCTCATCGGCTCGACACCAATGAAGGGTACCCCTTTAAACTAATATAATGATGGATGCAAATAAATTGCCTCGAATTTCTGTCAACACTTATGGTATTGATCATGCAACGATTAACAGCCCATGGAGTTTGGAACACACTCTGAACGTTGATGCCACGATTCTCTCCACTTGACCTGGAAGGCCTCTGCCCAGCCATACTTCCTCGCCTGGCACTACTTCAGAACGATATTAAACACACAGGTGCCCAAAACACAGAGTTCGGGGAGCAAACCAATCGAGAAAAAGTGCTACCGATCTAAGATCGTTATATTGGAAAAGCTTTGATTATTACAGAGTCATTATCTATAGCAATACCCGCAACCCCGGCTGGGACTGTTCAGCGGGGACCGCAGGTGATGGGCGAGTGGGTGATGTGGACGTGAGGTGCGAGTGCGACGGCAGGTCGCAACACTTTTACACTGGACAACTATAGAACCTATCCAAAGTTTCAGCGATGCCCTTGAATGAAGGCTGTTAGGTGAGTTGAAGTTACCTCATCCTGTAGCATCAAGTGAGAAACGGGTTCTTCTTCTTTCGTTCAATTATTTCTCTTTATACTCGGATTAAATTTCCATTCTTATCACCTAAAGTTGCAGATGGGACCGTAAGACATGAAAGACTAATGTAAAACTCATTAAATCACTATTTATGCTTGGCCTTGCAGAAAACCTAAGACATTGCTGTTATTCTAAATCATCTTCGAGAGAAGCCGTCTCCTGTTGCAAATGTATACAGGTTACTCCCACGTTCGATGACTCGTTCATACTCCAAATTCTCGGCCTGTTGGCTGACATTTAACACCGCGTTCCCTACAAGGTGAAAATAGATTTAACATAGTTATATGTGTTCGTTCCGTTATTCCTCGACCAGACGTTGCTTCTAATGCCAACGGTTTTGGTCATCCCTGAAAATACTGTAGGTGACCTTGTGACATCTGCGCTCGGGAAATGGAGTATGCTCTCTTCTTCTCTCTCTTCTCTCTCTCCTCTTCTCTTCTTTTCTCTCATTCTTCCTCTCCTCTTCTCTTTCTCTCTTCTCTTCTCTCTCTCTCTCTCTCTCGTCTCTCTCTCCTTTCTTTTCTTCTCTCTCTTTCTCTCTCCTCTCTCTTCTCTCTCTTCTTCTCTTTGTCTCTCTTCTCTTCTTCTCTTCTCTCTCTCTCTCTCTTTTCTCTCTTAATTCTCTCTCTCTCTCTCTTCTTCTCTCTCTCCTCTCTTCTCTTCTCTCTCTCTCCTCTCTCTCTCTTCATCTCTCTCTCTATCTCCTCTCTCTCTCTTTCTTTTTTCTCGTCTTTCCCTCTCTTTCTCTTTCTTTTCTCTTCTCGCTCCTCCTCTTCTCGTCTCTGCCTTTCTTTTTAAAATATATATTTTTCTTTTTCTTTTCTTTTTTTTGTTTTTCTCTTTTTTCTTTCTTTTTTTTTCATTTTCTTTTTGTTTCTTTCCTCTTGTCTTTTTCCTTTTTTTCTTGTCTTCTTTTCATTTTTTCCTACTTTCTTCCTTTTTCATTTTCTTTCCTTCTTATTTCTTTTTATTATCCAATTTTCGTTTGTTTTTTTTTTTTTTATTTGTTTTTCTTTTTTTTTTTTTTTTTTTTTTTTTTTTTCTTTTGATGTTTTTTTGTTTTTTTTTTTTTTTTTTCTTTCTTCTTCTTCTCTCCTCTTTTCTTTTTCTTCTCTTTTTATTCCTTCTTGGTCTTTCTTTTTCTTTTTTGTCTTTCTTTCGTTAATTTTTTGATCACACCTATTATTTATTCACATTATCTAACTATTTTTTGTTTTTCTTTTTCCGTTTTCCTTCTTTTTTTCTTTTCTTCTCTTCTATTTTTCTTTTCCTTTTTCTCTTCCTTTTCTGGTTCTTTTTTTTTTTTTTTTTCTGTTGTATTCTTTTTGTTTTTCGCTTCTTCCGGTGACCTCTCTTTTATGATGGTGGTTTGTTATGTTGACAGTTCGTTGTTTCCCTTTATGCAGTTTATGGTAGTGATAGTATTGGGGTTTCGATTAGTTGGTCTGATTGTCTACAGGATGCGTGTGTTAGTTTTCTTTTCTGTTCTGATTCTTCTTTGCTTTCATGATAAGATAATTAAACCGGGTTCATTTTTACCTGGTAAAATTTTTTGGAGCTGTTTACCTGGTAAAATTTTTTTATGCAGTGAATTTTTTTTCTTATATGTAATATTTAGTTAGTTACATCAAAATAATCTTGGAAGTAACTGAGAATTCGTTTTTGCTGACCATTCCATTCTTGTAGTATTAATTTTATACCGAAATAATCGAAAATGTATAACTATTAACATATATTTTAACTATAAAATCTTAATACTTAAATTTATGGTAAAGTTTAGTTCTTTTAAATGAAAGATTTAACTTTTAAAAAATATATACATATTAAAATCCCACGTGCCAATACTTGCCAAATGTTTTCTGAAACGGGTATTTTTACTTCGGAAGCTACCGTTTGTGTTAAAAAAATTGTCACAACCCACTCCAGGGTTAAGAGGAGAGATGTGTTGCTACTTCAGGTTGTAAATGAGAACGTTTCACTTCTGTGCCATGTTGTTTATCAAGGACTTTTTCAAGATCAAACTCATTGCTATCAAAAGTAGTGAATGAAAATGATGAGGCAATATTTTTAGTGTCCTTACTTCCCTGCCCTGAGAATCCTGGTTGTGTATGCGAAAAATCTTGGACCTTTTTCATTCTGATTGTTTATTACATATTGCATTCTTGACTTTGGTTTAATAAAAATCTAGATTTAGGATAAAATGTAAACGGTGGCTATCATCACTTCAATATCCATTAGGATATCTTCTTTCCTTTCCATCTATGTTTTGATGCCATCAGCTGTTTTACCTTCTGCCTTGAAAAGGCAGTAAATATAAGATTTCCACTCTTTTCAAAAACTGACCAGGAGTTAAATCTTCACTTTGAATTTTCTTTGTTGCGATTCATTACTGGTATAAAATGCTTTTCAGTCTTCTTACTTGGTCTCAATATACATCTGATGTTGTTACCCTCGGGATTTAGGATGTCAATTAGCAAGGTTTTAGTTGCAATCATCAAATAATTACTACTACAAAGAGCAGGAATGCCAAAGGTGGCTTTTCTCACTTCAGTTTTTCCCTACGAAAATCTTGAGGGAAAACTAAAAATGAAATAAAAAAGGTAATAAATAATAAATTAATGTGATATAGATATCATAAGAGCAGAATTTCTTTTATCTTTATTAGTTCTAGTAGAGTTTTATGCCTTATGTATTGCCAGTACTTCAGCGGGAATAGCTTGTGGATTGATTTTTGAAAAGCTGTTTTCGGGAATACCTATTGTATCATCTTTCTCGTAAGCAACCAGCACCACTGTGTATTTATCATCTTTTCTTCAGTCTTCATTTATACTATGGTCTATTAAATAGAATAATAAATGTTGAAAGTTGCAACTTAATAAATCTTCTCTCAATTTCTGTTCTGATATCTTCTTTGATATATTTGTCCTCTATTAGGTTCAACTAAACACCAGTGCAGTTTGATAAGGGTTGTGTTCATCCTGTCACAGAATTGAAATACATATAAAAAATAACATAACATATGGTGATAGTAAGCCAGGACCCACCCATGGAGTTGATTGCTCAACCGAGTGTGACCGCTTCTCTGTGGGCCGTGGTGGGTCCTGTACATGAACTCAAAAAAAAAAAAATATGGTGCTAGCATATTACTTGACTATTTTGAGTTGTTTCAAATGGTTTAATCACATATTTTGATAATGAGAAGGCTCTGTGATTGCTATCATGTTCTCTATATAATTGGAAAGTGATTTTGACATTTCAGTATTTTGCTCAGGTTTGTCGTTTTCTTCATTCGAACACTTTATTATCATGAATTTTTACTCTGTCAATCTTCTTTGACAGAACTGAAAGACACTTTTTACATCTCATCTTAATAGATGATATCTCTTAATATTTTGTCCAAAGTGGATTCTTTGGCTTGCCACCTAGTGGGCCAGAATTGACGTTGTTCCTCAAGTTAGTAAATTTCAGCATCAGAAATATTATTAAATTGTAGTGCATCTATAATAATAAATATTTATGATTAGTTTCCTACACTGGACCTAAAATTTACAATGTTTATATCATTAATCTGTCAACCGTAAATATCTGTATTTTATTGCTTCTATTATTTAATTCATTTAATACATTACCTTAAAATGCTTTTTTTTTATTATTTTATTATTTCCCAAGAAAAAACGGTAAGGTCCAAAAGGTTTTTCCCAATCAACCCTGCCAAAGAGTAGTTTGATCAAAAATTGCTGCATTGCCAGCATGCTTTTTAATTATTTCTTCAACTATTTGCTTTATTGCAGCTACTACAACCCGCCTCAATTTACTTATTAGAGTGGCAGCATGTTTATCTGCTAGTCCATCATGATTGCCGCCAAGTTGTAATTTAGGACACAGCGCATGTAATAGATTAGAGAGGCCTGAAATTTGATTCATATGTAAATATTTATCAACCAAAATTTTAGCAAAATATTGAAAATAAAATTTAAAGGAAATAAAAATATAAACAAAATAAAATTAAAAAGTGAAGACACAAGTTGAACAAAACTAAAAGATACAAATATATAGCCAGAGACGAAAATTTAAAAAAATGGCTCCACGGCTCCAGTTAGACAAAATTTACTAGCTCTGACTAGCCAAAATTCACAGGCTCCAACGGCTCCGACTCCTGCCCCACAGCCCTGGTTTATGCACCAGTCTCCTTACTCACGTTATTAATCACTGCCAACACATGCTTCGGAACATTCTTTGGCACTTGCAAACAGGGTTGTGGAGTCGGAGTCGGGGAGTCGGTAGTTTTGAAGAGAGTGGAGTCGGAGTCGGCAGTTTTGAAAAGGGTGGAGTCGGAGTCGGAGTCGGTAATTTTGAAAAGGGTAGAGTCGGAGTCGGAGTCAAAGTCGGTAATTTTCAATAGGGTGGAGTCGGAGTCGGAGTCGGTAATTTTGAAGAGGGTGGAGTCGGAGTCGGAAAATTTTTGAACCAACTCCACAACCCTGCTTGCAAAAACAAATCTCTTTAAGCACCTCTACTAGCAGACTCCTGCCCCACATTCCTGGTTAAGTACCAGTCTCATTACTCACGTTATTAATCACTGCCAACACATGCATCAGAACATTCTTTTGCACATGCAAAAGCAAATGTGTCTAAGCACCTCTACTAGCAGAAAGTATGAAAACACTTGAATTAGAACTATTTCACATATAACAAGCTTTCTCACCTGCTAAAAGGTCCTTTTTAACTCTGATCTTTTAGAGAAGATATTAAAGATTATCCCCTCCAAGAATACATTTTCGTTAGATTGAATGGGAGTAATTGTTATAAAAAATATAGGAATAGTTATTAATCATTCTGCTGAAAAAAAACTTATCCTAAATTTTTGCTTTGGAATTTATTTTATCATTTTTTTCAGACTATTTTGAATCGTTATCGCAAGAAGGAATCACAAAGGAGAAGTAATGAAGTTAGAGACATATCTTATACTAATACCTCTAGTGCATTTGACTGTAAAATTTCAAACTCATCAGAAAAAAATGTTTCGATGGTCACAACTTGTAATAAAAAACTTTTATTAGGCGTTACCAAATTCATTAAAACTGATGATAATTTGAGTGACATAATTTTATCACAATTTGAATCAAATATAAATGAATTTAATGAAAATGACATTGGTAATGTAGGAATTGTAGGTTTGCATACCTGTGGAAACTTATCGCCAGCGAGTTTAAAGCTTTTTGTCGCAAATCCTTGTGCTAAATTTCTTTGTAATATTGGATGTTGTTACCATATGCTGGATGAAGAGTTTTGTACAGATCGTTTCTACATTAACAAACAGAGGAATAGTAATTCTGATAACAGATATCATACTGAAGATATGGATCCTTTTCATAAGAAAAATGGGTCAACTGAAACTGGTTTCCCATTGAGTTGCTATTTAAAATCACTCAGATTCTCCCTTGGAAGGAATGCAAGAAATTTGGCTTCCAAACCATCAAGCACATTTTCTCCCGATGATAAAGTAAGTTGTTGTTGTTGTTATTATTATTATTATTATTATTATTATTATTATTATTATTATTATTATTATTATTATTATTATTATTATTATTATTATTATTATTATTATTTCACTTTTCTTTCGAATGTCTTTTATTTTCGTATTGGATGTAGGAAAGCTACAGAAAAATGTTCCTTTACAACATTGTTCTATATATGTCGTTCTATCAGTTATAATCAAAATTATCCTAATTAAGGGAATATTGAAATTATAAAATTCAGCAGTAAACAAACAATTATTTTATTTTACTTATTTTGTGAGGAGGGACTACCAGCCCCTCATCTAAGCAGCAGTTTGATACAGAAAGAATACAAGACATTCTATCTATTCATTTCTTCAAAGGAATTTAGCTAAGTGAGAGAAAGTGCGAAGAACGAACGTGGTGTCCACATAGTACTGTATGAAAAAAAGGTAAACTAAATGAGCTATCCTAACCAGACTACAAATAACAGTTACACTCACCTTCTATACCAATTAGTAGAGAATAGTCGCCCTCGGTAATAATGATAAAATGAAAATATATCTCTTCTTTCGTTACCGTAGTAACTACTTCATTAAAGTATAAGTTTGTAGTCAGGGGTGAAAGAAACCTATCCTATATATACAATTAAGGAAAGTGGCCCAGCCCAGATCCTACTTATCCTAATAACAAGGATTGACTCGGTTCTCCACCTACCTGGTTTAAACCTACAAAGAGCTATTATGCATGAACAGGAAACTTAAATATTAAAGAGGCCAGCAAGGGCACATAGACTTTTTACATATAGTGATCTAGGAAAAGAAAAAGAAGCAAAATTAGTGCAAACAAATAGAAAATAAAGTAAATTGAACTTGTCATGCCACATAGAAGATCCCAGTGCACACAGAAAACCTGACACATGCTAGCTGCAAGCAGAGAGTTAGTACAAAACAAGCAAACTGAAAAGAGAGAGAGAGATAAAAAAACAATCATTCTTATACTTTTCTCTCCCCCCCCCCTCTCTCTCACCTTCCACATACTCTTTTATTCCTTTTTACTTTCATTCTGTACTTCATGAACTCATCCGCCAACTGATGCCTCGTATCCACCCACTCAACATTCGAAATCTTCCTCTCTTCTAGCATCCATTTTATCCATGCTACATCTATTATTAAACTTTTTCTCAATACTAGGCTTCCCAAGACTAGGGTGGGATGCACAATCATGCATTATCATCCATCCTTTTCATATGACCAGACCACCTTAATACTCTCATTTATTCTCAATGAGAAAAAAATTATTCTCTCTCTTAACTGTAATATACCCACTTATACCATTTATACATATTCTTAAATTTTCACTCTATTTATTACCTCCTCCATATTAATTTCCTCATCCCAAAATACCTACTTCTTCTTGCACCGTCAAACCCACACATATTCACTATCACTTCTTTATCACTACCAATGTTATGCAGATTCTCGAAATATTCCCTCCACACTTTCCTCACTTCTATCTAGTCAGTCTCAAATGCATCATCCCCATCCATTATTCTATGAAAAACCCCCGCACACTATATCTTGTCTTTACACGCTTCCTTACAGAACAGCTTCCTGTTCCCTTGCAAATACTCATTCACCCTTCCACCAAAGCTGTTCATTAACATTTTTTCTGTTAATTATGTATACATCTTTTAGCCTTCCTATTTTCCTCCTTATATATTTCCATGTACTGTACCTTTCTTTCGTAATTTAATATATATAATATATATATATATATATATAGGTATATATAGTATTATTATATATATATATATATATATATATAGATATATATATATATAATTATGATATGAGAGAGAGAGAGCGAGAGAGAAGAGAGAGAGAGATAGATGATATATGGTGTTGGTGGTAGGCTTCTGGTAATTGTGAAATCAATTAAGTATGTGATGACGATTAGTGAGCGTTATAGAATAATGGTCGTCAAATAGTGATTGGTTTAGTATTAATAGCGGTAGTGAGGCAGGGTTGTTTTATTTCTTCTTGGTTATTCATTTGTATATGGATGGTGGTGGCGGAATGGTGTTAGAATGGGATGAATGGAGATGCTGGAGGTGCCCTTACCAATATATGCGGAATGATTTGGTTTTTGTTGTGGGCGAATCTGAAGAGAGTTTGAATGGATTGGTAGAGAGATTTGCAGGGTGTGTAAAAGGAGGGGTTTTGTAAGTAATTGGTAAGTAAGGTTAAGGTTATGGTTTTGAGTTGCGACAAGTCCTCAGTGGTGAATTATGTAGATTGGTGAGGCAGCTGGAACAAAGTGTCTGAGTTTTATAATATTTAGGGTAATTGTTGGATGAGAAGGGACGGATGATGCAGAGTGTAGTGGCAAAGTTGTGAATGGCAGGAAGGTGGCTGTGCAATTAAATTCTTGGTTGAATGTAAAGGGACCTAAGTCTTGAGTGTGCTAGAGTCTTGCTTGAGGGTATGTTGTTTACTGTGTTATTGTATAGTAGTGTAAGACTAAGGTCTGGAATACGAAGTATATGATCTTAATAAGTTCAATTGTTAAGTATGGACAATCTACGGGCGTTGTTAAGGTGTGAGAGAATTGATAACAATGAGGAATTGAACTTATTAGAGAGTTGTGTGGTGTGAAGAAAAGGAGGTAATAATTGGAGAAAAACATGAGCGCGTATGTTGAGAATGGTTTGTGTCATGTGGAAGAGGATGAATTGTAAGTTCGGTTGTGTATTAGCGGATGTATAGTGGCGAGTATTTTGGGAATCGACCGAGCTGGGAGACCGAAGAAAAAGTGGATTGAGTCAGTAAAGCGAGTGTCTGGAAGGAGAGAAATGTGAGTTTTCGTAGATGCGAGAGGCAGAGGTGAGTAATAAGAGAGAATGGCGGGGTTTTGCTGAGGGGTATGGTTGTGGCCCACCTGGGCCAAAGGTTGAAGAACCCTTACATTGACGATTTTACCATAGTGATGGTCGCGTTTTCGCGTCCCGTGTAGCTCTAGGTTGTGGATTTTCTGACTGCGACGAGTTCTTACTAATTACGATGGTAGTATAATGGGGCGGTAAGGTTGGGTTTTCTTTTCTGACTTGTTGCATATCTTCTAATACTGCTTTTCTTTTCCGATCATGTACGCACCTTACCCCAGTCTTGGGGAGAAAATTAAGAGGTAGATGAAGAAGAAGATATATATTTATATATATATATATATATATATATATATATTATATATATATATATATTATTATATATATTTATATGATATACTATTATATATATAATATATATATATATATAGTATATTATATATATATAATATATATATATTTATATATATTATAGTATTTTATATATATTATATTATATATATATATATATATTATTATTTATAATTTTTAATATTAAGTAAAATAATATTATTTAAAATATTATATTTAAATAATTTTAATTTAAATAATATATATATCAATATATTATATCTATTATATATTATTTATTATATAAGGTCGTACTTTAGTCAGAATCTTTTTTTAAACAGCTCCCTGCTCCGGTTGTTATAACTAGGTGACTTCAACCTCCGCCACCCCTTATTGGGTGACTCTGTCACTTCATCTACAGTCCAAGATCTTAATAGGAGTCTCCTAATCTGCCCCTTTCCCTGGGAAGTGCCTTACTACAGGACTCCAACTTGTGAACCGTTTATGATCACATCACTTTCTTCTTGGTACACATGTTGCCTTTTACTCCCATTCTTATTGGATGTTTACTGGTCCCGCTTTGATTTATTATTTATAAGCAGTGACCATTACCCTAATACAATAACGAGCTTGCTTCCAAGCCCAATGCAAAATACCCACTCAGCTGGGCGTTATGATCGAGGGAGTGGGTCCTTTTTTATCAGCGCGTACTAGCTTATCTCCTCTTTCCTCTTCTTTTTAATAAACGATTTCCGACTGTTGTTGATGCTCTTTTGCTTCTTCCAGAAAGTTGTTATCACTTGGCAGCGGAAGCTTGCATTCATCCAGTCTTCCTCAGACAGGCGTTCGGCAACCCCTTGGTGTCCAAGAGTTGCGGCACAAGCCAACCGAGAGAGAAGAAGAAGAAATCTAAAGGCAATACAAAAAGGCCCGTACTACCCATCCAAAACATGATTATTTTTAAAAGCAGCCGCAGCGAGATCTAGGCGAATTAATCGTCAAAATCGTCTGCGTTAAACATATTTTCGAACTTTACAATTCGACTGTTAACGTCCACTACTGCCCCTTCCCTAGTGTGGAAAGTTACACAGAAAATATCTCGTCGCTCCCATGACTCTTCACTCGCCCACAGTCCACCGTTATGGGCCTGAAATAACCGATACGATTTCAGCTCCGGCGGTGGTAGCGGATGCGTTAGTTATATGCTTTGCTAGCCTTCGAGCTCATTCTCGCTACACTGAAGCTCTTTCAACCACTGAGACTGAACCCAGCGCACTAACCGACTTTTCAAACAGCGAAAGGAGAAGATATACTAACAAACCGTCTTTTTTACACTTGCAGAGTATTCAAACTGCATTGGCAAATAGCACGACGGTGCCCTCTTGGTCCGGACATGATTTCTTACATCATGCTCCG
Source organism: Trachelipus rathkii (assembly GCA_015478945.1). Taxonomy (NCBI): domain Eukaryota; kingdom Metazoa; phylum Arthropoda; class Malacostraca; order Isopoda; family Trachelipodidae; genus Trachelipus; species Trachelipus rathkii. Next base: position 28,074 of record JABUQX010030415.1, read on the forward strand.
TCCTATCCATCCTTCGGCGTCAGCATATTTGCTGGATCTATATAACAGAAATCTGGATCAAATCTTCTTTTCCCATCTATTTGGACTACAGCTTTTGTAATTCCTCTTCCCAAACCTGGAAAAGTATTTCCGAAGTTTGCAGACCAACTCAAAGACCAATTTCGGCTGCCTGTCACTCCTTGTAAATTAATGAGAAAAATGGTTGCAGCCGGTTACTCCCTGTTCTGGAGAGCCGGCAAGCTTTCTTCAAACTTTCAATTTGGTTTCCGCAAAAAATCGCTTCGACTGCGGACCCTTTTGGTAAAAATATTGACAATAGTACATTTCCGAGAAGCCTTTTCTCAAATCTTGGTGGGATAGTTCTTGGTGTCTTTTTTGACCTTGAAAAAGGCTTACGACACAACGTGGAGAACTGGGATTCCCTTAAACTCTACTTCTGTTTCCGCGACAACTCCCTATTTTTATTCAAATGCCTTTTATCACACAGATTCTATCCATGAGGTTCGGTGTCTTCTATTCTGTCACGCACTACTTCTGGATGAAGTGACGTTCCGTCAGAGGTAGTGTTTTAAGTGTATACTGATTGCTCTTGATTCAATGATATTGTTACCTTCCATTCTTAGTTTGTCATATTTTCTCTATATTTGTCGATGACATAGCATTATACATAGCCGGTGCCAGGCTCCCCTTTCTCGAACGGCAACTTTAACTAGCTATTGGGAAAAATATTTCACAGTGGGTTAGCTCCCATGGCTTCCATTTTCTCCCACCAAACCTCAGCATGCTTTTTAAGAAAAACGGGAATCGAAGAATAACTTGCCACCTCTTTCCAGCGAACCTAACGTATATGGTTTTCGCCCATTGTGTAAACGCTGCACAGGTCAAATTTTCTAGGATGCTTCATCTTAGATGAATCTTCACTTAACAGTATGCATCTCGTGAGCATATTAACCACCTAAAAACACCTTGGTCATCGCACCTTGACCTGTTACGGCTCAATTCGCGGTGGGAAATCTTGGGGTGTCTGATCGCGAAATCCTTTTAACGTCTTTAGTAACCTTAATCCGATCGAAACTGGATTATGGCTGTCAATATATTGGTCAGGCCTCACAACATCTGCTACACCCTGGTTAGATCCCTCCAAGAACGAGCGACATCCGTAATCTCCCGACTTGGAGCTTTTCGATCGTCCCGCCCTAGGTGAGCCTTGAAGTTAAATCTGTGACGCCACTCTTCTCTTCGAAGAGAAATATCATCAATGTGTAAACAAGTTATTCTTCGTTTTCAAACCCCCACATACCGTCTGCTCTTGACACGATTTCTGCGAGGAGGTACCTCGAATCCTAATACTGGCCTTTGCCAAAGGTTCATAACAATCTTTAATTTCCTCACACCCTTTCAAAAGGTGCTGCCTTCTTCTTTGACGAAGGGTAACAGCGACCCATTCAAGACACAAATTTGTCTCTTCTGACATCTCTTCAAGTCTCTTCTGAGTCCTGTTAAAAGCATCATTTCTGTCCCACGCCGCAGTTCACGATGAATTACTCCAGTGTTTACTGACGGCCTTAAAACTAAGGGACAGTGTGGGCCTTTCTGCTGTCTTTCCTGATCCGCAACCTTCTCCCATACCCTTCCCCCTTATCTTCAATTTTTACAGCAGAGTTAAACCATAATCTTTGCCCTTTCTCAAATTTCAAAGTAATCAATTTAAACCCAAAGGAAAAAAATTGCTCAAAACATTTTTATTTGAGATTTGCTCAGCGAGCTCCAAGCGTTTAAAACCTCCTTATTCTAAAAAAAACAATGGTATCAGCTGTACAACAATTTCCTTCGACTTCTCCACTTCCGTAAGAAACAAATATTTTATGTGTGTTGGACTCCCTCTCATGTAGGGTAATCTGGCAATGAAAATCTGCTGACAGAGAGCCAAATATGGGTCCGGCCTCCTCTTCTCGGAGTTGTTTCCTAGGTCCTCCCGGATGCCATTTCGACAAGGCGCGCCGTTCCCATCACGGATTACTAGTCCTGCTCCTGCCGACGGGGCTTTCGATCTTGTGGCAAGAGTGCTGGACGAGGTATCGGGGAATGAAACTCAGAAACATAAAGCCGAACATCGGTGAAGGCTTCTTTCCACAGACGAAAGCGCTTAATGAGGTGCATACTTGGCACGCCTACGTATTTGGCCAACGCTAACATCACTCTACAGTCACTTATTGTCGACGAGACCTCTCCCATTTGCAAATATTGTCGAAGTCCTACCCCCCCGCAATCTGTTCAGCATATCTTCATTGATTGTCCATAACTGGACCCTATTCGCTGTCGTTACTTTCCTACTTTTACGGTCCATACACCTTCTAAAAGATTATCCATATCTAAATCTGAATCTTTCCACTTTAGCAGTGACTCTCTTTTCTTGGATCTTCAATGAAGTGAATATTCTTGTATAGCATTTGATTTTGTTATGTAATCTTATGACTATTAACAATGCAATGATAAAATTTTATTTAGTTTTATTTATTTTCGATCTGACTGAGCATTATTCATTCATCCAATCAAATCTTCTTTGACTTTGTAACGATATATATAACAGAGGGCCTCCCATGGTGGCTGATTTTTCAGCCCATTGTGTGGTCCGCTTCATTGTGATGCCGTGGTGGGGTCTGTACACTCAACTCAAAAGAAATATATATATATTATATATTTATTATATATATATATATATATATATATATATAATATATATATATATATAAATTATAATATTATATAATAGTTGAGAGAAAGCAGATGAGAGGAACAGAATGAGAGAGAGAAGAGAGAGAGAGATGAGAATGAGAGAAGAGAGAGAGAGAGAGAGATGAGAGAGAAGAGAGAGAGAGAGAGAGAGAGAGAGAGGAGAGAGAGTAGAGTAGAGAAGAGAGAGAGAGAGATGAGAGAGATGAGATGAGGAGAGAGAGAGAAGAGTAGAGAGAGAGAGAGAGAGAGAGGAGAGAGAGATGAGAGAGAGAAGAGAGAGAATGATGGAGAGAGAGAGAGAGAGAGATGAAGAGAGAGAGGAGAGATAGAGAGAGAGAGAGGAGAGAAGATGATGAGAGATGGAGGTAGAATTGAGTAGAGAGAGATGAGATGACGGTAGAAGATTCATGATTGCAGAGTAGAGTATATATATGAGGAGTGATGATGAGGAGAGAGAAATTTTCTGGGATAAGTAGAGATGATGAGAGAGGAGAGAGACATAGAGAGAGAATGGGAGTTGATGAGAGGTAGAGATGTCCAGGTATGTGGAGAGAGTATTTTTTATGTTTTATGTATTTGAGTTATGTTTTTTTTTAGTAGCGAGACGGATATTGTGTGGGCAGGGTGGCGTGTAACATATGTAATTGGGGTTTTGGAAAGTAAAACGTTAGATTTAGTTTTTTTTAGTATTGGGTTTAGTGTGTTTTGGTATTTTTAGCCTGTTTTTTGTGTCTATGTCCTCGGTTGTGTGAAGTTTTATTTTGTTTAGATTTTTAAGAAAAGCATTGCAATTTTTTTTCTGTTTCTCTTTTGAGTTTTTTAAATTTATTAGTGATACATTTATGAAATAGCTATACGATTTGATTTTGCAAGTTAGGTGTTATTTTTTTTAGTGTTTAAAGTTTTGTGATGTGCATGGAAGGTTGGCTTTGGTGTCATAGTTATAATCGTTGGTGATCGTAATAGGTGTACTAAGTCTTGTTGAGTGCGTCATGTTGATTACGAATTGTTTTGAAGGAGAGTATGGTGTGTATGTTTTTGGCATAGAGGGCGAGAATAAGGTTGCAGTAATATTGGAAGTGATATGGTAGGGTGTTTTGTGTGAGTGGGGTGTGAAGGGGTGGTGGCCTTACCTGGACCGAGTCGGGGATGATCCCTTTTCACTTGTACGATTGTTCTTCTTTATTTTGGTTATGTTTGATTTGAATTCCTGTCGTACGGTTTTTTTTTCTTCTGTTTTTGAGTAAAATCCAATTTTCTGCTTCTATCGATTCTCATTCTTCATTGTCAAAAAGGAAGCCAAACCTCTGTCTATTTTTAGGTTATTTAGAGCGTAATGTTCTTGGGTTTTTCGTTTTTCGAGCTGTTTGTTGTGTCTATATTCTTTCTGCTTAACTTTTATTGTTCCGATGCATGTCACGCACCTTACCGTCAGTCTTGGGAGAAGGTAAGGAGATTTAATAATAATAATATATATATATATATATATTACTTTTTTATATTACTGTTAATATTATAGAAAAAAATTAATACTTATTAGAACTTGAAATATATATATATATATATTATAATAAATATTATTATTAATATTTTAAATGTTTATTTATATAAAAATAAATAACAAATTCTTAAAATAACATTATTAATTTAATGTTATAAATAATTATTAATAGTATATTAAATAAATTTATTAAGTATTATAATAATAAGTATAAGATAGTATCTTATATAAAAAATAATATTAATTATTATATATATAATACTATTATATATATAATAAAAAGTGATTATATATTTTTTAATATATAAAAATATTTATTATTATTTATATTATGTATTATTATATATTTGATTATAAATTATAAATTAATTATCATATATATAATATATATTTATATTTTTAATATTAATAATAAAAATAATATTAAAAACAAATAAATGTATTTGAAATAATAATAAAATAATTAGAAAAAAAATTTTTTTTTAATTATATTTATTTAATATTTAACAATTTATTTATTTGATAAATTATATGTATTTATATCATCCATACTATATGTAATTTTATGATAAAGTATTATATTTATTATTAGTTATTTTTAATAATTTTAATTTATAAAAATATATTTAAATATATTTAATTTTATTATGCAGATTTTAACATAATATAAAGTTTCTGATTTTTAATAATAAGAAATAAGTTTATTAAAGAAATTATGTTTATAAAGATAAATAATATATATAGTTTCATGAATATTATTAAATACAAAATAAGTAATATAATATTTTAAAAAATAAAATTTAAACTTTCACAATTTTATTATATATAACTGAATATTTTAATATTAATTTTTAAATACCAAAAAATTTATATTAGATAATTTTTTTTTTATGTTAATATTATATTTTATTTTTTTTTAATTTTTTTTTTTTTTTTTTTTTATTTATTATTTTTAATTGATAAAAAATAAATATTTATTTATAAAATTTTTTTTTATTATTTTATTTTATTTAAAATATAATATTTTTATTTTTTCATTTAATAATATTTTTTTTTGTTGTATAAGTAAGTTTTTTATTTGATTTGTGTTGTATAATGCTTTTATGGTTTTTATTAAAATAGTTTTATATACTGCATGTATATACTGTAGTTCTTTGTGTGTTTTTGCTTGTTTATATTTTGTTTTGGTATTTTATGAATGTAGGGGATTAATTTAAGGAATATATATTGTAATTTACTTATATATTGATTGATTTATTTTTTGTTTATTTTTTTTGTACATGATATTAATAATATTTTTGTAATAATTTTTTTTGATTATTTATTTTGTTTATATTTATTTTTTACGTTTATTCTGATGAGGTTTTTTAAATTTGTGCAGTTTTGCATTTTTTTTTTTCCCAAATTTTACATATTAGAAAATAATTTTATAATATTATGTTAATAAGTTCTATCATTTATATATTGTTATTTTTCAAAATTTTTATGTGCTATACATGGTCGTGATAATAAAGCAAAACAAAACCGTTTTTGTTTACGATTTTTTTATATATCACTATATATATAATATTTTTTTTGATATATATTTTCTATTTTTTTGTACATATTATAGTTTTTGTTTATTTTTAAAATATAAGTTTTTTATGAATCTAACATTTGTTTCTTGCTTTTCTGTTCTAGGAGCGAACTGAAATCCCAGGACTCCTTTCCAAATACGCAAAGAAAACTATCTATTTTTTTTGTTTATATTTTTTTTTTATTTAATTATTTGTTTTTTTTTTTTGTAATAATTCTTTTTGTCCAAGCGCAGAAGTTATGTATTTTCTTAACTATGTTTTGAGTTTCTGATATAACTGGTTGTGTTGTCGGCTGTGTTTGTGTAAGCTCGTCAACAAAGAGCTGCTGTGGTAGATTGTGGGGGGCATCCGTAGTGTCGCGGGGAACGTATGTAGGTAGTCAGGTTGACAAGGAATAATTAAGAGAACGTGAAGACATGGTGGCCAAGGACTCGTGGGTGGGGCGAGGTGGGGATTGGTGCAGAGGTGGGAGGGGGGCGGGGTGGAAAAGGGGAAAACCACGAGTGGGAGTAGATGTTGTTTGGTTGCTGGTGTGTGGTGGGAATGGGGTAATAGCAGCTGTAGGTATGGCGAAAGAGTTGAGAATGTCGGAGTAACGAAATCTGAAGAAGGAGGCGATTCGCAAGGGGACGTATGGAAGAGTAGCGAATGATAAATGTAGCTAGTGCGTTTGATTTGTGTTGGGGTGCGATGAAGTGATTTATTTTGGTTTTGTATGATTGTTGTTGGTGAGGTGGGGTATGGTGCAGATGTTATGCTCGGAAATGAGATTGGTCAGGTTAGGGAAGGGGGTGTATGCATTTTGGATTTGGTATATAAAAATAAGTTGGTGTTTGCTTTATTTTGTTGGGGTGCCGAGAATGTTTGTTTAGTAAATTTAGTTTGTATTATATTAAAAATAAAGGCCTGGGTAGAATAGATAGAGGTTGTTTTTAACCTATTGTTTTTAGCAGGGATTGGGAAAAGTAAACAGTGTGGCTTTTTTATATTCTAGGCGCTACACAGTGGTGTGATAGTAGTTTGGTCGATTTGTGGATGATGTAGGAAGAAGGAGTATTTGAGGGTTTATACATATGGTTTTAGTTTTTGTGCACAATAATATATGCTCTATTTCCAAAGATGATAGAGGAGTAAAAATTGTAGTTTTTTAATTTGAAATCAGATTGTAAATGTGATGGCTAAATGAGTTATTATTGCGGTATTTACCTTAAATTTTAGAGAGGTATCAAAAATTCATTTTAAGTATTGCTATGTCAGTGGAATCTCCAGTTGCTTGGTGAAGTTTTTAAGGGTTCTCTTTGAATGGTGTTTCATGGTAATATTGGGTTGTTATTTTATCTATTGTGTATTTGATTGCTATATATAATTTTTCTTAAAGGTATTCCTGTTTTATTGATGGGTGGGTAGGTTTAAAATGACTGTTATTTGCTCAAATATTGTGAGTAGCGAGGAGATTTGCATTATTTTGTTGTTTGTGGGAGTTGAGTGTTTGGATTTCTTTTATGGATTTAAAAACTTTTACGAGTGGTATTAATTTTTTTTACAGTATTTTTAATTTTGTGTGTTGTCACATTCTATGTTGGTTTGTGTGAGTAGTTTTTTATTATGTTAGAAAATGTTAATTGGAAGTTTATTTATTTTCGTGAAAGTGAATCTGTGATTTATAGGTTAGAATATATTGTGAATTTTGTGATGATTAAATATATTAATTGAATGATTTTGTGTTTGTTTAGTTTTGCTGTGCTTGAATACTATATATATATTATATCTAATATATATAATATTATATAATTTAAATTAATATCAATACTTTAAATTATTATTATGTAGCTACATTATATTATTTTATAATATAAATATAAATATTAATTTTATTTAATAAAAAATATAATATATAATAATATTAAAAAAAAATAATTATTTGTTAAGTATATATTATTATATATTCATATATATATAATATGTTAATTCGACTGTATTAGATTATATTATATCTTAATATATATTATTTTATAATTATAATTATAAAACAAATTAGTATATCAGATATTTTAATTAATATATTGTATTTTTTTTTTTTTATTATTAGAATACGTAAATTTTTTATTAAAAAAATAATATTATTAAGAATATAGTGTTAATGATATTATCACTTCTATTATATTAGGTATTATATTAAATATGAAAATCTCCGTAGTGAGTATATATATGGTATTTCTTAAATTAAAATATTAAAATACAGAAGTTTCTATTAAGATAGATATTAAAGAAATATTATATACTATCACGTATATACTTTTTTATATTTATATATTGTATATTTTAGTATTTATTTAATAATATAGGTATATTTTAAAAAAGTAATTATTTTCACAGAAATCTAAAGCGCGTATTTGTTTGGAAGAGCTCTTGGGTGTGAAGTAGTTGTCAAAGACTTAAATTGGTTATGCTATGGCGTGAAAGGTGGTTCGGTGTCGTTGACGGACGTAGGTATCACACTTCCACCGTTTTCTTTAATTAAATCTTTTATCGAATCACTGGTGAGTAGGGCGACAATACTTTTAAATATTGGAAACATCGATCATAACGGTAAGGAATTTTTCATTTTTAATTAAGTTAATGTCACAGTACTGTTGTAATAAAGAATCATATCGAATGCTATTTTTGAGTATAGTAAGTTAGTCTCTTATAAGTTAGTTATAGTAAGGAGTAGGTCCAAAGTACTATTTTTAGAATGGAATGAAAAATTCTAGAGAAGCATAAAGTACGAGGTGAGGACTTGACATGGTTCCTTGGCCGAGATTTAATGAGGAAGACTTGAATAGAATGACAAAAAGATTCTGAATGAAAAATAGATAGTAACAAAGGCGAATGAACGGAAGCTAAGAGGCATTTCAGTAAAATAATTTTAAATTTTATTTTTTTACTTATCACGATTTTGAAAATTTGAATTTTTTTAGCCGACTATTGCAATTAATATTAAGATGAACTAGTGCATCTATTAAATATTAGCTATTTGATGAGATTAAGGAAAAATTCAAAATTTGGATGATACTTACTTTGACGCCCCACACTCCCCTCATACAAGAAACGGTCGACCTCGATGGGATGGATCGTCGAAATAATTAAATTTGTATTCCTGAGGGGAGGGGTGGTGCAGAGAGAGGAGTCGTGAGAGCATTTCCCGTGTTTGGCGGTTCAGAGCTTGTTCCGTGTTGGAGATTTTGGGTGGACATGGTTGGAGAATGGTATTGCTATGATATTCAGAGATCGTTTCTTGGGTTAATTGAGTGTGAATGAGTTTAATGATGGGGCGTCAGGTGGTGGAGGTGGCAGTCTGATGTATATATCCGAATAGTAAATTTTCCGCTGATGTAGCTTTCATCCTTCTAGGTGCAGGTGTTTGATGTAGAGGTGATTTATTGAGTGTTTTGCTGTAAAATTGACTTTTTATCATGTCAAGATGGGCCCTTATGGATGGTACGATTTTTGTTTCATTCAGAAGGTGGTGAATAGGTGTGGAAGAAAGGCAACCAGTTACTATCCTAATGGCTTTGTTTTGGACGACTTCTAGTTTTTAAATGTTAGATTTTGAAATTGTGGGGCCCCTGGCGGACGACACATAATTTATAGAAAGGATGAAGATATTGTTTGTATACTATTGAGTAAGAGTTAATTTCTTTACGCTGACCAAAGTTTGTTTCTGGTAGCGCTCTTAATGCTTTTAATTTATGTATGACTTTGGAAGTAATTTTGTTTATGTGGAATTGAATGTCATGTGTGTGTCGAAGGTTAAGCACAAGATGGTGGGTTCTTTATTGAGAAGGAGGCTATTATTTGAAAGGTAAATTGTTGGCTGTATATTTCATTCTCTTTTATCAGGTGTGAGGAATATTATTGAAGATTTTTTGGGTGATGCTGTCATTCTGTTCACTGCTAGCCACTGCTCCAGATGGCCTGTATACTTTTGTAGCTATGTCTCTAGAGTGGCTTTGAAGCTGTAATTTGTAAAGTCGTTTGGCGAATAATGCATAAAGAGATTTTAAAGTGTTGGTGAGAGGTTACGGCTCTTGGGGGACGTCATTTGGTAAAGTTTGGGTTGTGTTGGTTGGTTAATTAAAAATATATAATATAATATATATATTATCTAATACCGGTTATATTATTATATTACCTACTACTTACCGTATAGCTATATTACTATACTATATACTATATTATATATTATATTATTATATTTATTATATATAATTATATTATATTATATATATAATCAACATATAAATAATATCAATCATAATCAATCAATTAATATTGATTATTATTATTATTTATTATATATTTAAATTTAATTTATTAAATTGTTATTATTTTATTGATTAGTTATTCATCTATTCATATTAATTCTCTCCCCAAGACTGGGGGGTACGTGTGAGTAGCATGCATCCGAAACAAGAAAAGTTTGTTGAAGAATTTCAAGCAAATCGAAAAGAAAGCCCAGCCTACACGAGACACCCCCCTCTTATACAAACCATTTTAATTGAAGAACAAGCAAATACCAAACCTCTAGAGAGCATTCACGGAACGCGACGCGACCCTCACTTTAATTGGCATAGTCTCGTCGATATATACAACACAAGTATATATATAAATATATTATATATAATATAAATATATAATATATATAATATATAATAATAAATATATAGTATGTATATTAATAATATTATATTATTATATATATATATATTTATATATATATAAAGAATAAAATATATATAAAATATAATATAAATATATATAATAAAATAAGAATAATAATATAATATAAAATATAAATAATATATAATATAAATATAATATATATATCTATATAAAATAATTAAAATAGTATATATAAAATAATTAGTGTAAGCGGAGGAGAAAATATACTCACATAGCTATGAAAATCCAAATACAAAAGGAAGAATCAGTTTTGTTAGATTTTCATTCATATAAAAACCTTTTTGATATTTAGTCACCAATTGATTGAAAATTTGAATATTATATTTGGATAGATTCTCTTCTATCTTAAGGAATCAAGTAAGTATATATATCTATTATATTATAATATTACTCATTATATATATAATTATTTTATTATTATATATATTATATTAATATAATATATCTAATAATATATAATATTAATATCATATAGTAAAATATAATAAGAATAGTATAGTATATATATATATATATTAGGGATTAACCGATGGTATCGTATCGTAGTATCGGCCATTTATGGAGGGGGTATCGGTATCTGAGGTATCGGATATCGGTTAAATATGGCCGATACTTGGCCGATACTTCTTATTTTTGGAGTGAAAAATTATGAGAAACTTTTAGATTCACAAAATATTAAATCTAGTTCGATATAGATATCTAGTACTGGGTGGGGAGTGTATGGCTTTTTGTTTTTTCCTGCGATTTCGCTTTGTTTTAACTTAGATTTTTATGTGCGTTTTTTTTTTTCTCACCTTGGTCTCTTCAGCGTAAATAATTTTAACATACATATTAGTACACCATTTTTATATTTATTTATTACCAGATTTAATCTTCTATCTCTAACTTTTTTGTTGATTCAATAGTTCCTTCTTTTTTTGATACGCCTTTTGCAATTTCATGAGAGCGTGTGAGGCGCGCAGAGTGTTAATTTATTAGCAATTTATTCCATGTTTTAATTTATATATTATGCTGTAAATAGGTGTTTACTCTCGCGTGTTTCAAAAATTTAAGAGAATTCTATTACACAATTTAGGTTTTTCTCAGCGTACGGCCAACGTGAACATTATCCTCGTTTCTTGCTTTTGTTTTTTTTGTCTATTTGTTTTCTGTTCTTTTATTTTTTCTTTTCTTTTTTTTGTGTGTGTGTGATTTGTGTGTGTGTGTGTGTATAATAGCGATTTGCACAGGCGTGGCTTCTTTTGACTTTATACCAACATCCATGGCTTGCACTCTAATTCTGGCATCCTGTAAATATTCATTCTCTACCACTCAAACTAATTTTAAGCTCTTGTCTGAGACCTTCAGAAAAATGTGCTAAGAATTCATTCCTTCAACAATCGTTTAAATATTTCCACTATAACGTAATTTCAAAATTTCCGTCTGAAGGGTGGAGTATGATGCCTATTTAAATATATATCATTCCTATAACACGTCTCCGAGAATCTGCGAATCTCTAATTCGATGTTCCTTTTTGGCTTATAAATCTTTCTTCTTATTGACTACAATTATCTTAGCTATCATATGAGAGCTTAGTAAAGTTCTTGCTAACAAAGGATAATTTTTTAATGCCCTTTTTTGATTACTTTTTACTTCATCTCACGAGAATGTTTTATTTTTCAATCCAAATACTGAGGTCTCTATTTAGGGGATTCAATTGTACATCAACACTGAATTGTTTGGTTTCCTCTCAGACTATCAGATTTAGGTGGGTGAGGTAATGATGTAATCTTTTCAGTAATTTCTGCACTCTGATCTGGAGCAAAACTAATTACAGAACCTACACACATTCCGGATCGTCCCAACCGATTCTTGAAACACTCACTTGACCTATGTTTTCAACGCTAGTCCTTTCTATTTATAAAATTACACCACCTTTCGCTCCTATTGGTAAATCTGACCACAACCTTATATTCTCTTAATTTTAATATACTTTTGCTCTCCACATCTCTATCCTGTTCCTAGTGCGGGTTTGTCTGGCACTTGTGATCGGGCGATTGCTTCTAACGTAACGTATAATTGAGTGACTGCTTTGACATAATCTGAGACATCTTCAAGCTTCTGCGGAATAAAGTGGGAACTGTAGAATGTTGATTGGGTTGAGTCAGGATCATTCTTTCTGGTGCTAAATCCATTTTCTCTACTCAATAATCCATTGGTTCGATCGTGCTTGTTCTCTGGCCATTTTAGGCTATAGAGCCAGTGCGTATCGGGGTGGAAAAACTCTTACCACATGCTTTCTTCAATATCACTCTTGCCAATCTTTCATACTTCAGCCTAGAACACTCGTTGCAACAGGAAATATTCTTCGAGCGAAGCAAAGAACAGAGACATATCATTAAACACGAAAGTGCGAGCTATGAACCCTCCTTGGTTCTCCTACTGACAAATCTCTCTGGCCTCTTGCCAAAAAACATCTCTCACAACTTCTGTAAATATTCCTTTCCTCCTCTTATTCGCTACTGATGAATTCTGTTATTAATACTAAATTTACTAAATAAATGAACCAATCATCTCTTGGCTCCTATTTTTCCTCTAACTACACCCTGGACGATTCTGGCATCCCTCCTCCTACTCCTTATCCTCTCAGGTGTCCTAATGGTGCCATTTACCTAGTAATTTCATTTATGATCGGGTTCATAGGCCCTGAAATCTAATGACGTTAGAAAGGCGGGTGGCCCGATATGCATTCCCTACTCCTAGTTTTGAGGAAAGTGTGCTTCACGTGTTAGAAATGCCTGATTTCAGTTTTACGCCACTTTCTTCTGAACCAAAACTTTCCCTCAGTGGTTGGAAGCGCGCATATGTCCACACCTATTCCGAAAAACAAGATGCTGCTTCTGATCCTTCTATACTATTCTCCTTATAGCATCTAGACATGTATACTTTCTAAGATCTTTTGAAACTCCTTCTCACTCTACTTCTTATGATCATTTCGATGAAATTCTCATTTCTCCTTCCTTCCGATTACCCAGTTAGGTCTTTTCGGCGCTCGGGAGAAATCTTATCTGGCGATATACTTTCCAATTTATTTAATCTCAAAGTTATGTTTTCGCTCCTAGGAACTACGGGAAGACTTGAGGGTGGCAGCTTGACATATCCAAAAAGCATTTGACCGGGTAATGCACGCGTCACTGCTCTCCAAGCTTCCATCCTTGGGTTTTCTTCTTCTCTTTGCATACTTATGTTTTAGATTTCATTCAAATAGCTCAATGTCGGCTGTTTGGTTTGATGGCAGAACTTCTTTTTCTGTCATAGGATGGTGTTCCTCAGGGTTTCTGCTTTTATATCTCCTACTTTATTCCTGCTTTTCATCAATGATCTTCTCACCTGCAACATCTAACTCTATCCACTCATATGCCGATGACTGAACCCTTCATACCCTTCATTTTTCCAACTCATTTCAATTCTGATACCTCTTTTACTTCTGAGAATTACTTTCGTTTAATCTTTCCGATTATATTATCGCTGATCTTTGGATAGAATTTCAAGGTGGGTCGTCTGAACTTGTGAAATTCATAATTCTTTAAAAAAAACCAACTTCTACAAATCCCCCCTCTAACAGACACCGTAACTTTCCTAATCTTCTTTTGACGGTTTCTTCTTTTCCCTGGGTTGATCAAGATAAATGTCCTTTGGCACTTAAAAACATAAACAAAAAAAATGTATTGAAACCTCAAATCACAACAGTTGCTAGGGCGGCCTCAAGAAACTGGGAGTTCTGTTTAGACTGCCAAGACTTTTTTTCCTCTTCTAAGCTACTCCAGACTAATACAAGAGGTCTCATCACCACAGCCTTGTATGGAGCTAACTGTTTCTCCATTATCCGGGAGGCCGCTCCTTGGTTTCACATCCGGTTTTTGATAGGGTCGAGTCAAAGCCTAAAAGACTTATAATTATGCTCTGTACTTTTTAGTTCAGTTGACCTCTATATTGCGGCGCGGAACTCGCTCTACTCTCAACGCATACACGTTGCTCGGCAAGTGCTCGAGGGTGAATTTTCCACACTCGCGTACCTACCTACCATTTATGACGCATCTCCAGCTATCTACAAGTGTGATTGTGTCGGCACATATTATTTGAGTTTTGTGTTGTATTTATGTACTCCAGTACTAGTTTACACTCCGAAATTATTTTTAATTTCCTCGCCTACCTTTTCAATCTGTTTTGCGGAATTCTCTTCCTTCCTCTGTGTTTCCTACTCAATTTTTAATCTCTTGCATCACTTTAAAGAAAGCCCTGACGTCTGTGCACACATACTGCGCGTATAATTAGCGTTCAGATGAAATTTTTGAGGCGTTCAACACCCCATTCTTGAATAGGGCTCTGCCGCGTGAGCGCCGGTGACAACTGTAAAAAAAAAAAAAGGTTCTAATATAGGAAATTCCTTAAGCTTGCTGAAACCCCACAAGAATGGCATCTCCGACCGGTGAAACCACTTCTAAGAAGCATTTAATTAGTAATTAACCGAGGAGTCTTATGCTCGCAGAAATGAAAAAAAAAAAAATATTCACAGAAGTGGAAAGCCGCCAATTTATCTGAACACACCAGAATTCCTAGGCAACAACACTAGAGATAGTGAACGATGGTAGCTTACAGCAAAATTTACGAAACGGTGTGAAAAGATGAAGGATGGTGAACGTCCTCCAGGCACCATGAGATGCGTAAATAACCTGAAATCACTTGCAAGCTTGTACTAAATCACTCATTACACACCTTAACAGGAATACACACAACACCATAGAGAAAACCTCATCGGAAAAACTTGAGAGAGTCATCAAAGGGATAATGAATCTAAATTTTCTCATAATTTTTTTGCATCCATGTGAAAGAAGAGTATTGAGGTTCTTAGCACGAAAAAACATAGAGAATTGTCTATTTTATAAATTACTATAAATGTATTTAAATACCTTTCTTTACACTACAAAAAAAATATGACACATACTTATCAATTTGTTTTACCATAAATCTTGTCCTATGATACAATAAACCTCGCTTCTGAGATTGGGAAGTTTGGCGTCATCCAAGAAGTAAAGACAAAAAAAATGGCCTCCAAATTAAATCGACGATGATAAAGGCTTCACTTTCAAGTAAATAAAGAAAGCTTAAATGTTATTATTTGAGCAATCAATCAATTTGTGAATTTTTATATTTGAAAATTGGAGTGCTTGATAATGATATTCTGATGGGGCGTGTTAGTCTTAAAGGAGTATTTTTTAAATTTAATGTCATATTTTGAGTATTATTATTGAATAAGAAATAATAATGCTTTATTGGTAAGTTTTGAGCTCGTTTTTAGAGGTCTCTTTTTTTCATATTATTGTATTTCTCTTTTATTATTTTGTTATTTTGTGGCTAGTTTAAAGAGATCTTCTTGGTAAATTGGTGAATCATATGTTAAATTGGACAAAAGCCTCGCGTAGCTAAAAAACACTTGTTAATACTTTACATAGGAAAATGGAGAAATAGGAATATTATATTAATGAAATATAAAACAACAACAAAAATAGTTTTTAATAATTATTATTTGCAGTTTTTATTATTTCTTAAAGATACTATTTTAATTTATAAATTAAATATTACTTGTGGAGAGAAACACAACTAACAAATAAATTAAAATATATAATTGGGGACATAAATATAAAAATAATTAGGTTGTATCATTTGGTATATGCATTTATCTTGGGAGGTGCCTAGTCATGTTTAATAATCCATATATTCTTTTATTCTTTATTACTTGTGTATTTATTTAATATTTTTACCCTCTAAAGCGACTCGTATCGTAAATAGGTATCGGTATCGGCACCTAAAAAAATAGAGCCACTCCCGTATCCCCGCTAATACGCCTCAAAAATAATATTTCTGGTATCTTAGGTACACTCCCTAAACTATTTTTGCCTTTTCTAAAGATATTTCGTATCTCCCAATATTTATATAATAGAAAAATTAAAATAAAAAAAATATAGATAAATAATAAAAATTTTTTTATATTTTTATATTATTTATATTTATATATTATTCTTTTATTACCACTTTTTTACCAAGATAAATAAAAAAAAAAATAAAATATATAATAATAAAAAAAATAAAATACAAATATAAAATAAAATAAGGGAAAATAAAAAAAATAAAAAAGAAAATAAAAAATAAATAAAAAATAATAAAACAAATATAAAACTGGAGGTAGAATAAAAATATTAATCCCTAGATATGAGCGGGCTATAAATCGAGAGAGAATTCTATTTGGTGTGCGCTCTAGAATTACACCATCTCAATAATATGAGTGTGTGGTCCGCCTCCAAGAGACGGGCACTCACGAAAGTGGTGGATGGGGTGTGGATGTTGGGTAAGTAAGACGAATCTACTAAGCGATGAGATTACTCCTCCCTCCATTCTGGCACAATCCCCTCTTAGAAAGAGCAAAAAATGAATACAACATGGGCCTCCCTCCACTGACCCCTCCCTCTGACCCTATACGTCCTCCCCCCTTCAATCTACCATTGCTCTCTGTAACCATACGCTTCTATATGAGCACGGAATACTCTCCCGTTTCACATCATTTAACCCTTATATTCCACTATACCTTACCGCGTCCATTCCTTCTTCACTATACTCCCTTCGTTCGTCACCGGCGAACTTCGGGGTCCTTAACAAACCCACTACATTGCTAGCGATCGACTACATGTACTGCCTCGGACCTGGCTCCGCTCGACCCCCCCGCGTAAGCGATACATAAGTAAAATTATATTGTGACCGAAAATATCATCACCTGCTTGCAAACGTTCTTTGGGTAAAAGTGTTGATAATAAAGGAATTATATGGTAGAAAAGAGGAGAAAAGAAAGTGTCTCAGGATTAGTAATAATAAGAAAAAGGGGTATGTGTGCAAAACTTTGAAATCAAAAGTACGAGTGATGTGATGGTGAATATTTGTATTATTGCTGTGATTGGAGAAGTGTGGATGTATGAGTAGTGGTAGGTGATTGCTGATGAGGATGACACTACAATGGCCAGAGTAAATAATGTGGTGTGTAGTTTTGTGTTCCTGTCCACACGCTACCCCCCCCCCCCCCCATAATTAAAATAGAATAATTAAAATTAAGTTTGAGAAGGTAGGGCATTTATTATTATTATTATAGCTTATATGGTTTCCACCCCGAGGCGTATGATGAAATGCAGAGTGGGCGACTTTCTGGGTAAAATCAACTGAATGAGATGATTTATTTGGATAGGGTAGAAGAATAAAGCCGACTTCAAGATATGATTTGTGTTGGGCGACTTGAATGGTTGGATATGTGAATCGAAATAGGGATAATGTTTTTATTACTGGTTCCTTTGTGGTTGTTGGGAGAAAATTATAGAATGGTAGGATAGGTGCTTGATTTTTTGTTGTATGAGAGAGGTTATTGTTTGGTATTAGTAAATACATCTTTCTAGCACAAGAGTATTTTCATAGTTACATCGAGAGTTAGTGGTAGGCAGAGATGGTATCAGAAGTGAAACAGTATATGATTGAATGATTTTTGTATGTGGAATGAATAGAGATATTTTGTATGTATGTGAATGGAATCTTAATATTTCTAGTGTGGGGGGGGGTAGGTATTAGATATCAGTATTATTATTGTTTATGTTGTCTTATGTAAAATTAATCTAATTGGGGTACATGGTATTAGAGATTTAGGAAGTGATTTAATAGGTGAGTCATAAGAGTTGAGAAGTAAGTGAACATAGGTTTATAAAGAGACGGTATTGTGCGAGCACTTTGCAAATATTTCAATGAATTGTTGAACAAAATGATCATCTTGAATATAATCTTGGATCTTGCATATTGAAGGAAGCCTTAAGTTTAGTAGTTGCAAATGAGCTACTGCTGGGCTGTGCTAAATGTAGGAAGTAAGAAATGTTCCAGTACAACGCTGGTCCCCGAATGCAGAGAGTGAATGATGCAACGCAAGTATAAAAAGTAAAGTAAAATGGGTCGTTTGTGTTGTATTAGCTGTTAAATACGGCCAAATGATGAGGTTTCGAAATTAAGGTGTATAGGAAAGAAATAAGAAGATAAAAAAAGAAAGACTAAAGTTGCATATACGTAGGAGAAAAAAGAAAGTACTGTAAATTGCTATGCGTTGGATTGGAAAAAAGAAGTATAATGAGCAGTTTTGGGTTAAGGATGATGAATGGGGACTTACAAGGGATTATATAAGCAACAAAGCTACTCACTAAGGAAAAGAAAAGTACAAAGATATAAAGTAAGAACCGTTAAAGAGAATCCTTCATAACACACCATCACAATAGGGATTGTAATTTCTTTGAAACCCTTAAATGAAAAAACTGGAGTGAGAGAAGAGTGTTGAGGGGCAACTATCGAAAATACCATAACACTACCACATCGACAGTAATGCCAAAGAGGTGATAGTGTAATGATGTGTTGTGCCAAACTTTGAGTGTCGTAAATAGCATCATCTTTGTGGATACAGGTAATTAGTAGAGAAGAGGTAATAAGAGTGAGAACAGTTGAACAAAAGGAGAGTATGTAAATCCGTCTAGGTTGTAAAGGATGGAACATTACTGTTGGCTGTTAATATGATAAGATGGAGGTCGAGATTTGAATTGACTGGATATGGAAGTTTGTTGAGGGTGTTTGTTGGAGAGTTATAGTTCCGAAGGATTAGAGCAAGTAACAGTAATATTAAACGAAGACGTGATAGAGAATTATGAATATATCACGGGAGAAGATAAAAGAGGAACTACAAGTACGTGTCGACTAATATGACCAATTCAGTTATCTAAGTATAGTCATTTTAACCATCAAAATGCCGGTATTCCTTTCGCTTGAACGGAGAGAAGTGAGTAGAGAGACACATTCATAGGAAGATTAATAATTAAGAGAACGAATATATAACAAAAGAAAAATTTAAACTGAAGGAGATGATTATTGTGTTTTGTGTTAGGATTGTTGTTTATGAATCCTATAATCTTCAATCATTTTGAATTCTTCTATGATTGATGAAAATGAGAGAGAAGAAAGTAAATAAATTTAAAGTATTATTATATTATTTCATGGAGCTTAGCTTAAGTAGTATAAGAACAGGATATAAAATAGGGAATAAGCTCTTAATGGAACATATGTTAATAGATAATATGGTGTTTTGGTGAGTTATTGGGCTTCCCCTGAATGGCACGGCCAAAACGTATTGTATGTCGAATAGTTGAAGCGTGTGTTTATAGTAATAATATTTGGAGGGTAGTATGACTTTTGAATGGTTTAATATTATATCCAGCTGGAGCGCTCGACGGAACGAGCACAGAAAATAGTTATGATAACATCTTGAATTATAAATTAATTTTGGTTATATTGTTTGGAGTGGGGGGAGAATGAATAGCAATTAAGAATTACGAGGTTGTGTAATTTTGTTGGGGGAAGGTGTATTACGCATTTCTCGGATTTGAATATATGGAGAGAGAGTTGGAATTTGATTTGTTCTTATTTATTGTACGGGCTGATTTGATTTGGTGTTTTGTTTTGTTGTGTGATAATTCTGAAAGAAATTTTGAGAAGGATGGTAAGGTTAGTGAAGGAAAAAGATGGGGTTTTGCAAATGAATGTATGATAAGAGTATTACCGCCCCCCGACCGATCGCCTTAGCTGACGCCTGAGGAGTATGTTCCGTAGGTTATATTATCAACAAGTTAGAAAATGATTGAGCAAAATTGAAACATTAGTATCTTTTCTTAGATAATAATAATATTTTTTTAGTGCCTTTAAATGTTGAAATGAAAACACGCGGAACGGAATGATGCACAGTGTGAATAAATTAGAAGTTAGTGAATGTAGAATTAAGGCACTTGTGTGAATTAATTATTGTGATTTATTACTAAAATTGCGTCTATGGGATATATTAACATGGAGGGTTGTTGGTTCAATGCTATCGTAGTGAAACTATTGTGTGGAATAAGAGGTATAGATACTAAGTTCAATGTGTTTAGATGGAGAATCTTAGGGGCGTGTATCGTGAAAAGAATTGACTAAAGAGGCAGGAAATATAAACTCTGTTAACCTACTCCCCGAGCTACTCAGTTCTTCATAAACAACCCAAATCGAAACTAAGTTGGCTTGATCGCGCCTCCCGCACACATATCCTCTTTGGAAAAACCTTTCCCGCCAAGACCACACTACTTTCCATCACCCCCTACCCAACTAGGTTCTCCCCCACCTCACCCGCACGGCCCATTCCCTACATACGTAACAATGTCATATAATTAAAACTAAAGAAAAACGCAATTCTTCCTTAAAAAGGATGTTTTTCTCCCTACAACACCCAAACCCAACACCGGATAATCCCCAAGCCCTCAAAGATTCACTCTCCCCCGCTCCCTAACAGTCACAAAGCCATCGTTTTCTGACTTGGGCAGGAGCATACACACGAAAAAGAAGACCGCGCCAACAATGATATAATATAGGGGTCCATGAGAACAAATTGACAATGAACCTTCCAACTATATGCCTACCCACCCCCCCCAACCCACAATCTACTTAGCTATCAAACAACCCACACAATCAAACAGCCTTCTGGAGTGGTGCGGGGCTCTAGCTCTCTTGTGTGTCAATCCCTCACTACAATACTCTTCACAGAAATATATCTTAATATAATCATCAAAAACGTCGCCCACAGGATTGATATTTGGATAACATTTATTTTTCCCCCCCAGCTTCCCCCAACCATAACGCCTCTCGCATCGCTCGCACCACCCACCCCTCTCTATTATAAATGCTATCCTCCCGCGCCTCCCCCGAAAAAAGACGGCACACATGTGAAAAGGCTGAAGCGGGAGACGTGAGAGAGTGTATCTTCCTCGTAGTATCGCTTTTCTAAAGACGTAATTCTGAAGATCTGTTTGTTTGAGCATGATATAGGGGACCTCTGATGTATCTCATTCTTTAACTCAAATATTGTATCCAAATATATCCAACAGTCATTCGGGCGCATGATGGATACTTACTTTGTGGTTCTTAATATATCTCCAAGTATCAGACTTGGTCAACTCAACGAATCCTTATATCGAATCTCCATTTCGCATTCGCCCAACACTTTTCAAAAAGCATGCAGCACACTATCTCTGTGACAACCTTCCCTTACCCCATTTACAATGGAAAACAGCTCAATAACCCTCACAACATGTTCCGAATCTCATTGCTTGGGTAGAAAAACCGATACCGCTCCACAAATATCCCTTAAAAATGAGCTTTTGGTGGCATACTTTCCAACAGACCTATTTTTTTTGCTCAAATTCCAGCACATATACAGCCTGAACATCCCTGTTGACATCCTCACACCTCTCTACTCTCCCGCATTAAATGCGAAACCCCTTCACCAAATAATACTAGAAAAGCTCCTTCCTCAACAAGCTTGTCATCACAACCCAAATCTCTGAGTTCGTATGGCTATTCTTATACTTTCACACCAGGATTTGTTTGCCCCTCCTCAGTCGAGACCCACGTCCCAGCCTTCTCTCTCACATCTGAATTCAACACTCCACACCACTACCCAGAGAGCTCCACATCAGAGAAAATTTGTCACAAAGTGACCATCCTCATAATATTTATAAAAACACAGCATGGCCATTTTCCTTCAATGGAATTGTCGTGGCTACCACTCTAAATTTGAATGAACGTTTTCAACTAATAAACATATAAACACGAAAGTGCATATATTTGCAGGAACGTCGACTATGTCATCGCGACTTTTTTCAACCGTCGGAATATAAATCGCCGCTAACCTCTATAGAAAGAGGTTACAATGATAGGAGAGGTGCAGGAATACTCATTCATAAATCTGTCCCCTATTCTCCAGTCCCTCTTCAAACTAAACTTCATGCAGTGGCAGCACGAATTCATTTGTCCACCAACCTTACTGTCTGCTCGATCTACCTGGCTCCGAGTAGTGAATTTAATAAGGTCTACTTAGATAATCTTTTAAGCAGCTCCCTACTCCGGTTGCTGTACTAGGAGACTTCAACCTCCGCCTCCCCTTATGGGTCAACTCTGTCACTTCGTCTAATTTCCTTGTAGATCTTTTAACCCCCTTTAACTTGGGATGCCTTAACACAGGACTCCCTACATATGAACGTTTAGAATCACACGACTTCTTCCTGTATTTATATTTCATTTTGCTCCCATTCCCTTATGGATCGCTTTACCTGGTCCCGCTTTGATAATTTGTACGGCAGTGATCATTACCCAATAGCAATAAATGAGCTTGTACCGAGCCCAATATTAAAATCTAACTCCAGCTGGCGTTATAACCGAGCAGAGTGGGCTCCTTTTTATCAGGCCACAGCAATCCCACTTTCTCCCTTCAATAAGCGGTTTCCGACTGTAGATGATGCCTTTCACTTCCAGCAAGTTGTCATCACAGCAGCGGAAGCTTGCATTCCACAATCTTTCGCAGGCAGGCGGTCGGCAACCCCTTGGTGGTCCGAAGAGTGCGCACAAGCTAACCAAGAGAAAAAGAAACTCTGCAGGCAATACAAAAGGACCCGTACCAACCCAAACATGATTATTTTTAAAGCATCTGCGACGAGATATCGGCGAATTAATAGCCAAGCACGTAGACAATATTTTCGAACTTATATTTCACCTATCAACTCCACAACTCCCCTTCCTTTAGTGTGGAAAGTTGCACAGAAAATATGTCATCGCTCGAACAACTCACCCACAGTCCTCCGTTATGGGCCTGATATATTAACAGACACGGAGTCATCTGCTCCGCTACATGGCTGTTGCATTAGGTTATAGTTTTGCTAGCACTAGAGTTCTTTTCCGCTATCCTGACGCCTTTCAACAAATTGAGACCTAAACACTGCAACTGATGCCCGACTTTAATACAGCGAAAGGAAGATATACCCATCAACCTATCTTTTACCACTTGCAGAGTATCAGCACTGCACTGGTGAATAGCAAAGACGGTGCTTTGCCCAGACAATGAATTTCGCTACATTATGCTCCGTCATATCCATCCCTTGGCATCAGCGTTTTTGCAATGGATATATATATAACAGGAATCTGTTAAAATTTAAAATTCCATCTATTTGGGCCTTACAGCTTTTTGTAATTCCTATCCCCCAAACCTGGAAAGATCCAAGTAGACGGACAACCAAAGACCAATTTCGCTGATCTGTCATTCCTGTAAATTGATAGAGAAAATGGTTTCAGGCCGCCTTCTACCTGTTCTTAAGAGACGCCAGGCTTTTTCAAACTCCCAGTTTGGTTTCCTCAAAAATCGTTCTACCGCGGATCCTTTGTTAAAACTGGACCATGACATCCGGGAAGCCTTCTCAACTGGTGGGATGGTTCTTGGTGTCTTTTTTTTGACCTAGAAAAACCTTATGACAACGTGGAGAACTGGGGTTCTCCTTAAAGCCCACGGTTTCCGTGGACAAGTCCCTCTTTTCATTACGTGTTCTGTCAAATAGATCCATCCAGGTTCGGTGCTCTTCTATTCTGTCACTCCATATCTTAAACACTGATGAGGAGTCCGCAGGGTAGTGTTCTATAAGTGTATTATTATTTGCCCTCGGATTTAATAACATCGTTACTTCTATCCCAGTGACGGTCAATTTTTCTTTATATGTTGATGACCTTGCGCTATAGCCGGTGCCAGGCTGCCTTTTCTCGAACGGCTTCAACTAGCTATTGAGAATATTTCACAATGGGGTAACTCCCATGGCTTCCATTTCTCGCCCAAGAAAACCTCAGAGTGCTTTTTAAGAAAAAAGAATCGAAGAACCTGCCACCTTCTTCCCGCCAACCTAACCTTATATGGTTTGCACATTCCTGTAACTTCACAGGTCAAATTTCTAGGACTCATTCTAGATGGCCACTTATCATACGCACCTCATATTAAACTTGTCATCGCCTGCTTGACCTAGTACGTCATCTCGCCTCAAAATTTTGGGGCGCTGATCGCAAGTCCCTTTTACGTCTCTATATCGCCCAAATCCGACGAAGCTGGACTATGGATGTGTAGTATATGGTCAGGCCTATCCAAGTTTACTACACCTGTTAGATCCCATCCAAAACGAGGTGGTCCGTATCTCCACTAGAGTGTTCAGATCGTCCCCCGGGTGAGCCTTGAAGTTGAATCCAATGTGATGTTATTCTCCCTTCGAAGGGAATACATCATGTGCACAGGTTATCTTCGCTTTCAAACCCCAATACCGTCTTCTCCGACACCGATTCTGTGGGAGATAAATCAGAATCCTAATTACTGGCCATTAACAACACAGTATATAACATCCTTAATTTCCTTAACATCCCTTTGCAAAAGGTGCGGTCTTTCTCTTATGACGAAGGTTATACACCTTGACTATTCCCTGCTCCCACCATTTGCTTGGTCCTGACCTCTCTCTCCAAATCTAGCCACCCTGCTGCCTTGTTAAAGGCATCATTCCTGTCTCATTCCGCAGTTCACGGTGAATTTACTCCAGTGTTTACTGACGGCTCTAAAACAGGGGACAGTGTGGGTGCGTCTGCTGTCTTTCCTGACCGCAACCTCTCCCATACCCTCACCCCCCTCATGCTTCAATTTTTACAGTATAATTGATGGCTATAATGATTGCTCTTTCTCGAATTCTATTCCTTAACCAAGACCACTCTTATGTCATTTATTCAGATTCGCTCAGCGCGCTCCAGGCGCTTAAAACCCCTTATTCTAAAAAAAACAATGGTATTCGTTGTACAACAATTTCTTCCGTTGCTCCATTTCCGTAAGAAACAAATCATTCTATGTTGGACCCTCTCATGTAGAGGTAACTGGCAATGAAATTGCCAATATAGAGGCCAAAATGGCCGCCTCTTCTTTTCGGAGCTGTTCCAGATACCTCCCGGATGCCATTCGACAAGCCCGCCTCCCATCAACTAATTACTATCCTGCTCTTCAACAAGATTTTCGCTCTTATTGGCAAGAGTGTTGGACTAATGATCAGCGCCGAGCGAAACTTAAAAATATAAAGCCGAGCATTGGTGAGTGGTCTTCTTCCCACTGATGAAAGGCTTACACGGTGATACTTGCATACCTCTGTATTGGCCATACCAATATCACTCACAGTCACTATATGTCATGGGACCCTCCTCCCATCTGCAAATTTTGTCGTCGCCATATCTTCATTGATTGTCCCCAACTGGACCACATTCGCCGTCGACATTTTCCTACCCTATGGTCCATAACATCTTCTAAAGGGTAATCCCTATCATTTAATCTGAATCTTCCCACTTTAACAGTAACTCGGTTTTCTTGTATCTTCAAAAAATGAATATTCTTTACAATATATGATTTTGTTATGTAATATAGGACTATTTATAATGTAAGGATATATTTTATTTATTTTTGACTAAATATTCATTTCGCCATTCAAATTTTCTTTGACATTTAAAATATGTATTAGCCAGGACCCACCCATGGAATTGATTATCCAACCCAGTGTGGCCGCTTTTTTTGTGAGCCGTGGTGGGCCCTGTAAAAAAATATATAGGTATATATTTTTCTTTCTTCTTCATCTTCCTTTTTATTCCCAAGACTGGGAGTAAGGTGCGTGACAAGCATCGGAAAAGAAAAGCAGTAGAAGAATATGACAAAAGTCGAAAAGAAAGCCCAGCCTTAGTTAGTAAGAACTCGTCGCAGTCAGAAAATCCACCCTAGAGCTTCACGGGACTCCGACGAACCATCACTATGGTAAATCGTCAGTGTAAGGGTTCATCCCTTGGCCCAGGTGGGCCACAACCATACCCCCTCGCAAAACCCAGCCATTCAATCCTATTAAGCACCTTTATTCTCGCCTCTGCCAAACATACATTTCTCTCCTTCAAACATTCGTTTACTGACTCAATCCACTTTTTCTTCGGTCTTCCAGCCGGTCGGTTCCCAACACACTCGCCACAATACATCCGCTTAACCAACCGACTATCATTCATCCTTTCCACATGACCAAACCATCTCAACATACTTTCATTTATTCTCTCGTTTATTCCTTTCTTCACACCACACAACTCTAATACGTTAATTCCTCATTTTATCAATTCTTCTCGCATCTAGCACTCCCCCTAAGATTGTCCATCTGAACACATTGAACTTTAGATCTATACTTCTTATTCCAGATCATAGTCTCACTACTCTACAATAACACAGGTAACAACATACCCTCATGTAAGACCCTAGCACACTCAAGACTACATTCCCCAATGATTTAATTGCACCAGCCACCTTCCTTCCGTTCACAACTTTCCTACTACACTCTGCATCATCCAACATATACCCTAAATATTTAAACTCAGACACTTGTTCTAGCTGCTCACCATCTAACATAACTTCACACTGAGGACTATCCTCACTCACAACCATAACCTTACTCTTTTCTAAGTTTACTTTCAAACCCCTCCTTTTACACACACTGCCAAATCTCTCTACCAATCCTCTCAAACTCTCTTCAGATTCACCACACAAAACCAAATCATCCGCATATAATAGGTAGGGCACCCTCCACTCATCTATATTCTCCACCATTCTAAAACAATTTCGTGCACACCCCCACCTCAAATTTTTTCATAACCCCATCCATATGCAAATTGAATAACCAAGGAGACATAACACAACCCTGCCTCACTATCGTCATACATACTTTTGATTCCATTCAGAAGCCTACCACTTACACCTGCCATAGAGCTTCCCTATTAACCCTATCATACGCCTGTTGCAAATCCATAAAACCTTAATATAATTTATTCTTCTTCTCCCTGATTTTCTCAATCATTTGTTTAATGTAAAGATTTGATCCACACATCCTCTCCACTCCTAAACGCACCTTGTTCTTCACCAATCAGTCCTTCAGTCACTCGACGCACTCTTTCAACCAAAATACCAGCATATATCTTCCCTACAACACTCAATAAACTAATTCCCCTATAATTTCTACAGTTCCCCTTATCTCCCTTACCCTTATATAAGGGTACTATCATTGCTCTCCTCCAATCCCTCGGAACTATACCCTCCTTAAACGCTTTATTACACAACTTCCAAATCCAATCAATCACCATCTCGCCTCCGTTCTTGATCATTTCACCAGTAATTTCATATATACCTGCAGATTTACCATTCTTTAACTTTCTCACTCTACCCA
Source organism: Trachelipus rathkii (assembly GCA_015478945.1). NCBI lineage: Eukaryota > Metazoa > Arthropoda > Malacostraca > Isopoda > Trachelipodidae > Trachelipus > Trachelipus rathkii. The sequence continues at coordinate 55,823 of JABUQX010030415.1, forward strand.
TTGCCGCCTCCTTGCTAATGACCTCATCCCCAAAATACCTATTCCTTCTTGCACCATCAAACCCACACACATTCACCTCTCCATTTTACTTTTAAAATGTATCGAAACAAAATAAGTATATCACCATGTAAATACATTGATATGTACAGATATGCATTATCATAATTATTTTCGGATTTTTTTATTTTTAGAAATTTTTTCAAATTTTGGGGGGAAAAATGAAATTTTTCCAAAACTTTTTCACATTTTGTTTTTGTTTTAGCCTTAATAACCTGGGAAATAATGCAAAATATGTTAATCTCTAATTAAATAATGTTAGACCGACCACTCTTCCATAGTTAAATTTCCTATTTTGGTGAAGTTTTGTGCAACCCCGAACACACACATATTGACCAAATTGGATATACAAAAATAACCCACTTTCAAATACTCTCAAAATTAGTATTCACGTGGATAATATAGAGTATTAGCATGTCTGAGAGTTTTTTTTAATTGATTTCATAAATGTTGTAGGGAAAAATTAAAAAAAAAAAAAAGAATCTTCAAATACTCTCGAAATCAGTATTCGCCTGGATTATATAGAGTATTATCATGTTTGAGGGTTTTTTCACCAATTTGGTATAGAGGTCTCTGAAAAGAATATCAAAAGAACATATGAACGCACTGGAATTCTTTTACCTGTGTGTTCCGTCGACCATAAATAATAAAATGGGGTTGGGTTGGGGGTTTTAATTTTTAAATTTTAATTAAAAAACAGCATAAAATACCTAAAAACATTTATAAAACTTATATGATGATTTATTACGGGGGTTTCAAGGGTGGGTTATTTTTGTTCTTTAAAATTTTTAATTTAATTTGAACTTTTTAATTAAAAAGTAGCATAAAATACCAAAAAACATTATTTATAAAACTTAATGATGATTTATACTTTATATGGGGTGTTTCAAGGGTGGGTTAATTTTGTATTTTTGGGGTTAATTTTTA
>JABUQX010030416.1:25000-27500 GCA_015478945.1 Trachelipus rathkii
TAATAATAATAATAATAATAATAATAATAATAATAATAATAATAATAATAATACGTACACTCACACACAGGATAGTAGTAGTAGTAGTAGTAGTAGTAGTAGTAGTAGTAGTAGTAGTAGTAGTAGTAGTAGTAGTAAATGCGATAGTAGTAGTAGTAGTAGTAGTAGTAGTAGTAGTAATAATAATAATAGTGGCAATGATAATAGTAGCGAAGCTGGTAATGATAATGACTTTGAGGATTTTGTAATAAATACTATAACTTACAGTAAAAAAGGGTTAAATGGAATGATGAAGAAAATTCAGGATGGAGTAGATTTCAAGGAAATAGCTATAGAACAGGAGACTGATGGTTATATAAGGGACCTAATAAAGGGGCTGAAAACTAGTGGATTGAAGGCCTGCTACAAGGAATTCATCCATCGGGGCAAAGAGCTGTCTTTGGCGGTTGATATCTCTACGGGCACAGCTAGAATATTAGTACCGGAAAATCTGGTGGATGATGTCATAGAGAAAATACATAATACAAATCACTTGGGAATTAAACGGACTTTGATTATTTTGAAAGCGGATTTTGCCTTCAGATTTATGCATAGTAGAGTAAAAAAATTTATACAGAGTTGTGATGTCTGTCAAAAAAATAAGAGTGTTAGAAGGATATCTCCAGAATTCGGCAGATTTAAGGAAGTCTCGGAGAAGTTTGACACTCTCCATGTGGATTTATGTAAGTTTCCGTATAGTATGGGGTTCAATTATCTGCTTGTTTTTATTGATAGATTTAGTAAGTATCCCTTCGCCTACCCTCTTAGGCAGGCGACAGTCGACTCGGTGTTGAATGTGTTAGTGAGCGAAATTTTTCCGTTTTGTGGCTCAATAAAAAGACTCATCTCAGATCGAGGAAGCCAATTCACTGCCAAATTATTTAATGACGTATGTAACCTACTCGGCATAGATAAAATTTTCACAACGGCTAGCTCACCAAACGTGAATGGCCTAGTGGAAAATTTGAACCAAGCTCTCATAGTGACGCTAAGGTGTATGATTAATGATGGGGAAAATGAAGGGTTAAAATGGCCTGAAATTTTGCCTTGGGCACTGTACTGTTTGAGAATTAGTCCTCTAAATGACCAAGGGGTTACTCCCAGTGTGCTTATGTTCGGCCAGAATCTATCAGTGCCAGGAAGCTTGTTACAGAAGGAGGCACTCAGTGCCACGGTCAGTCAAAGCGCCTATTTGAAGAAATTAGTGGCCTTAATGCGTAGGCCTTTGGCACCACATGTTGTATATAAAAATAAAAATATATTTATCCCGAAAGATCTCCACAAGGCAAGGGCCGTGTTGGTGAGAAATCAACAGTACAATGTAGGAAAACTGTCAGAGAGATACTCAGGACCCTTCAGGGTGCTACGAATAAAAAAGAATAACGTTTATATTTTAAAGCATGGGAAAGAGGCAGTGGAAAATTTAAGAAATGTAAGAATTTTTCATAACATAACTGATAGGGACACTGAAACCCAAGAGAAAAATAAAGCTAAATAAAAAAAAAAAAAAAAAAAATTTATATATATAGATACAATAATAATAAAAAAGAGAGAAAAGGGGGAGCTTTTATTTCTGCATTCAAATTTTAAAATAAAAAATAAGGTGAATTTTTACTTTATCCTTCCAAAAAAAAAAAAAAAAAATCGTCTTCTTCCTCTATCTAATACTATAGACGAAACGATGCTGCCAAACACTAATAGTAGTAATAAATTCCCGCATGTTCCTTACAAAATGTCACAGGAAGGGTTGTAATAGAAGAGTTGAAATAGTCAAAAACCCCGAGGTGGGGATTAAGAAGGTCTTTTATGTATTTTGTAACAATGTATTGTAAGAATAGAATTTGTGTCTCGTAATAATAATGTCAAATTATTACTAAAAAAAAAAAAAAAAAACCTTGTGAAGGCAGAATTTCTCTTGCCCTCACAATAATTATGTACACCTCTCATAGTTGCTCTGTATATCAAATTTTACTATTAATTTTATTATATATGGAAAATATTTAACAACCTTTCGTATGGCACTATTTTTGTGAGAGTGAGTCACTGCAATGCTGCCCGCGAAATGTCTGGCATTTCGAGGGAAGGAAGGCAGTTAGGCTTCAAGATACTAGAAGAGAAGTCGCATTTTTAAGCTTCGGCTTGTTAAAAGAACCGGAAAATTGTGTTTGATTGTAGGGACTTGTTATATTAACTTTCACCAATTTTATTAATGACTGTGAATTAGCCTATTGTGTTGAACAACAAATTGATTGCATTTTAAATTGTTCTTACATTGATGCCATTACCTACTATGTGATTTAATTAGTCTTAGGAATAAAAGAATAAAAGTAATTACTCCTTTTCATTATCACTGTATTAACTCGTCAAAGGGTTATTATATATATATATATATATATATATATATATATATATATATATATGTATATATGTAGATATTAAACATATATATTATTATATATAT
>JABUQX010030416.1:30000-35000 GCA_015478945.1 Trachelipus rathkii
TTGGAGGGTGAATTTCCAAGTTTACTTGGAGATTCACACCTGAACACCCAGCCACTTCTAAAATACTTAATTTTAGAGGAATAGAGAAGATTAAGTGAAAATTCAAGTAGTAGAGGAAACTTAAATCTAACAAAATGACTATACCTAAAAAGTAATCAACATGTTACATGAAAGTTTCACCTTTATATCACTTATCACAAGAGTATACTGGCATTAGAATATATAAACTTTAGCACCAATAGAAATTTTCTTTATAAATCATCTAATTCTTCACATTCATTATTTAACATAAAATATGGCTTTACATTTATTAAATTTTCACATTGTACTTGATTATTCTTATTTATGTACACATTATTTCCAGATAACTTTACTATGGGATAGGGGCCATGATATATGGGTTCTAGTTTGTTTCTGCCATACTGCTGTTTTTTAACTAATACAAATTTTGCATCTTGCAGACTATTTGGCACATATATTTTGGGGTTCTTGGCAGTAAATTCTGGAGACAGAGGGAGTCCTAAGAATAATTTTAGTTTTTCAGCGTAAGTTTTCATGGACATGGGGAAGGAGGACTCCAGCTGATCTATTAATGCTCCAGGGAGAGTTGGATTTTGACCCATCATTAAGATGGCAGGGGTGATTCCTTCTGAATTCAATGGGGCAGTACGCAGACACAATAGCACAATGGGGAGAAGATCTAGCCAATAATACTTCACATCTTCCAACTCATCCGACAGCATGGCTCGCAAAGATCTCAACAATGTTCTATGGGAGTTTTCGATGAGGCCATTGCTTTGTGGGGTATAGGCGGAGGTAAAGTTATGCCGGGATCCTAACTCCTCACACACACTCTTGAATAAGTCCGACGTAAACTGCGTTCCTCTATCAGAAATGTAAGTTCCTACCACTCCAGCTATGGGTAGAAATTCTCTAGTAATTACCTCCACTATGGTTGAGGTTTCTATGTTTTTTAAAGGGAAAGCAAAGAGATAACGGGAGAACCTATCAATCAATGTTAAAAGGTACTTATAGCTTTTGCATTGAGGCATTTTAAGAATGTCAATATGGACTACTTGAAATTTGGCCGATACTGGCCTATAAGATTCATATGGAGGGCTTATTTTGCGAAAAGATTTAGATCTCTGACATGCATCACAACTTTGTACAAATTGCTTTACGTACTTTGGCATATTTTTCCATACAAAGCGCTTTCTAAGGGATGCCAGAGTTTTCTTAACACCAAAATGCCCTAAAGAGTGAGAATAAGAAATAACAGGAAGAATAAAGGATTCTGGAACAAAGACACGTGGTGAAAGTGGAATAGATTCATCAACGACTAGTGAGACCAAGTCATTCCTATAATAATAGAGTCTTTTTGTAAGCTTAAGACCTGTATTTTCTTGGTTATTTAAATATTTCTGAAGTTGTACATCAGCTTCTTGTGCTGCTTGCAGTTCTTTGTAGTCAATCTTACACTGAAAAAGCTTAAATACATCATTGGCGGAAATATTGAAAATTGATGCAAGAGCATAACCGTCATCCTCTGTTGAAGAATTCTGCTGGGGTAGAAAATCTGGTGACACCAAGACTTCATCACAGGATACTTCTGGAATGACTTCTGCTTCAGGCATCTGATCTCCAATTTGAAGAGAAGAGCTTGTTGCTGAATCTAATTCTACTTTTTCCGCAGAAGTGGAAGGAGTGGGCAAATTTGATGGCCATTCAGTGGTTCTCTGAGCTGGATTTCTACTCAAGAAATCTGCAAGAATATTTTCTTCAGATTTAATATGATGTACAGTCAAATCATACTCTGACAAGAAAGTTAGGTAACGCTGCTCCCTTGCTAGCAAGTGATTAGCATCAGTCTCTTTTTTAAGTGACTGTGTGACTGAAAGATTGTCACAAAACACATCTACCTTTCTTGCTTCTACTATATGGGAAAATTTCTTAATTGTTTTAACCAAGGCAAGGAGTTCCTTGCTATATATACTATAACCAATTTCAGTAGGATTCAATCGATAACTGTAAAGTCCAAGCGGAACTGTTTTTTCATTTTCTGTAGAAACTACTACACCTGCCAAGGCTGTCTGACTAGCATCAGTGAAAACAGATATTTGAGCATTATTAGAAGGAAAACCCAAAGGTATAGCATTTTTGAGGGCCAATTTGGCCATATTAAAGGCTTCTTCTGCCTCAGGATTCCATTTTACTCTGCGTTGAGAGTATGGTGCACCTTTGAGAAAAGAAAGAAGAGGAGAAATAATTTCAGAAATACCAGGAAGAGAAGAGCGAAAATAGTTTAGACTGCCTATGAAAGAACGTAAATCTTTGATAGTCTTGGGTTTTGGGATATTCATAATAGCAGTGGTTTTATCCTCATTAGGGAGCATGGAGCCTTCGGACACATCAAAACCTAAATATGTAACCCGAGACTGTCCAATTTGGCACTTATCAGCACTAAGTCTCAAATTAAAAGATTTCAACCGGTCTAGTACCATTTCTAAAATCTTCATGTGTTCATCATGAGTAGGAGTGGCGATGAGGATATCATCAATATATATAAAAATGTTAGGGATTTTAGAAAGAATTAAAGATATGTATTTTGTAAAACTAGTGGGACTGGAATGGAAGCCTTCTACAATACTATTATATGAGAAACTGCCAAAAGGAGTATTTATAGTTAAGAACTTTCGACAATCAGGGTGGACTTTAAGGTTATAAAATGCCTTTTTTAAGTCTAAAACAGAAAATACTTTACACCCATGAAGTAAGTTCGTAAAGTCATTTAAGTTAGGGAGACTGAAATTGTCTCGAACAGCTCGTTTGTTCAATAATCTCAAATCGGCTACTATTCGGACTCCACCACTAGGTTTAGAAAGTACCGAAATCGGAAATCCCCAAGGTGAGTGCGAGGGAGAAAGTACCCCAGCATTTACTAACCTGCCTATCTCTTCTTTGGCCTTATCATATAAACTAGTAGAGATTCTGCGACTTTTAATGTTTATTGGGGAACCCATAACTTTAAATTTATATGGAATTAATTCATTTAAGGAATTTTGTTCAGCGGGGGAAAGGGGAAATTTTGTAAAGCCTATTTCACTTGTATTATTAAAATCACTTTCTTTATTAATATCACTTTTATTCATACTTATTTCATTTCTATTTTTATTACACTTGTAGGAGGCATTGTCCTGATAGCTACCCCCAGGGATACTATTATTATAATTATTATCTCTCACATTAACATTTTCTAAAATTTTATATAAATCATCAAACAACATTTTATATTCACCTAATAGAGAAGTATAAAGGGAAGGCGCGGAAGGGAGTTTAGGAGAAAGAGTTAAATTTATATAATTAAAATCATTTGTTATGGGTAGTGCTTCAGAATCATTCCCTTGAATGACTTTACATGATAGACCAGTTGTGGCATCAATTATAATATTTGAGCTAAAATCTAGGTTAAATTTATATTTAGTAAAAAAATCTATCCCTAAAATATTATCAATTACATCAGCGATTAAAAATATATGCTCATAGTCCCTTTTTAGCAGGAAATTTAATTTTTTAGTTATACAATCATAAATGTTAATCTGACTTCCATTAGCAGCTGTAAGAAAGCCAATAGGATCTTTCTTTTGTTCTGCAGAAGCCTTTAAAATAGAAAATGAACTCCCTGTATCTAACAAAAATAATTGCTTAGAATTAGCGTCATATATACGAAGGAGACAATTAATTGCAAAATTTTTACATTCGTTTACATTTAAAACTTTGGGAAGCACTGACCCATTGCAAGAATCTGCATTTTCAACCCGCATCGCAGTATTTTGGCTTGGAATTAAAGATTCCAGCCCTATAACTGACTGTTCGCTACCTTGATAATGCATATCCTTACCCTTAACACTAATATCGGAGGAAATCAAATTTTCCCTATACCAAGATTCATTTTCACTCAACTGAGAAGCTCTCTCGCATAAAACAGATTGTTTTACGCCATTATTAGCATTTTCACTTGAATGAACATGAACCTGGATATTATTTTTATTAGCATGCAAAATTGTATCAACATTTTTACCTATATTGTAATTATTATTCGAATTTGGTTGGGGGTAGCTGTCCTCCCTAATACGTTCTATATTATTAAAACTACTTTTGTACTTACAAATTTTACGAGTTACCACTGGATTAAAACGCACTTTCTTTGTACAGGGGCGTAACTCCACCCCTATACTTAGTTTCCCTGCGAAGGTAGGGAAGTAGGTCCAGCATTATTATGTGATGGCGCTTGTGCCAACAAATGAGCCATTTTGCAAGTGCCTCCTTGGCACCTGCTAGCCATTTCACGGAAGGTGAAATGGTAGTAGCAAAGGGGTCCATCTTTTCTAAATCCTGAAGATGATCGACGACGGTTAGACCGACCTCTGTCCCAGCCAGGAGAGCGACCTCTGTCCCAACCATTATCATTACGAGACATCTGCAGATCTAATTGATTTACTTGATATGTGAGGGCCTCCAACTTCTGGAACATCTCACTTAGTCGATTGTTTATTTGGGCCAAATCATTGTGTGAAATGTGGTCTTCTTTCCTAGGTTGGGGATCACTTGCCCTGGTAGGGACGAATGGAGTCACAGCATTGACTGAATAATCTGGATAGGATTTTGACTTATGACGTTGGGATTCCATGAACACGTCAGCTGCTTCGGCCAATTTATGAATATCCGCATCCCCTTTCAAAACCGTTAATAACGGTACCAGATCCTCAGGTAGAACACGAAGAAACATCTGTTTCATAAGGTTTTCATTTTGATGTAAAAGCCATTGATAACTGCGGATTCCTAATGATGCTTTAATTCTGTTAAGATATGCTGTGGGCTTTTCACCAGGTTTAAGCTCCTGCCGAAATAAATTTTCAGCTTTCTCTTTATCAGATGGAGCATAAGTTTCAGTTACAAGGCGAACCAATTCTTCATATGTTTGGTCGTTGATAGGATAGCTT
>JABUQX010030416.1:45000-77377 GCA_015478945.1 Trachelipus rathkii
CAGCGTCCCAGCCAAGAATCAACCCTTGAGCTTCACAACACCTGGACGGACTCACTGTGGTATCTCGTCAATGTTGAGTTCATCCCTTGGCTTAGGCCCACAACCATACTTCCTCACAAAACCCCTCCATTCACTCCTATTTCGCACTTTTAATTTCGCCTCTGACAAACTCACCTTCTTTTCCTTCAGACATTCCTTTACTGACTCAATTCACTTTTCCTTCGGTCTCTCAGCCGGCCGATTCCTATCACATTCACCACTATACATCTGCTTAAATAACCGAATATCATCCATCCTTTCATATGACCAAACCATCTTAATACACTCTCATTCATTGGATTGTCTCTTCATATATATATATATATATATATATATATATATATATATATATATATATATATTATATATATATATTATATATTATATATATATATATATATATATATATATATATATATATATATAGAGACCACCTTTCACTCTTTAAAACTATTAATAGTGGTGCTCCTCAGGGTTCAATTATATTCCTAATTCCTTTTCTAGTTTTCATTAATGACCTTTTCGCTGTTACTTTATCCCCTATCCACACTTGCGTTGACGACTCCACCCTTCATTACCCCTTTCATTTTGATAGTCCCCAACTAACAGCAATTAACAACTAATATCTAATCATTTTCGAATATCTAATTGGGGCAGAGATAAAATGGTCGTTATCAATGCCTCAAAAACTTTATTCCTTCATCTTTCTACTCGACACAATTGTCCACACAACTATAATATCATCTTCGAAAACTCGCAATTCAAACCTTCGTCTGTTCTTAATATTCTTTTTTGTGTTTCTTTTCCTTGTGATCTTTTATGGAAGGATGGCATTACCTTTCTTTCTAAACAAAGCTTCTAAAAGGTTTGGTGTTCTTTGGCGACTTTAGAATTCCTTTACGCCACCCCAGTTGCTCGCTCTTTATAGGGGTTTCGCTCGTCTCTATTGCGTATGCCTCACACCTCTGGGATAATTCTACTCATACAGCTTTCTTTGAGGAGGTGGAGTCTATGGTTATTCTTCTCATCAACTCTTCTGCTCTTATTAATTCTCTCTCTAGTTTCTTTCTATCTGTCGAAATGTGCCATCACTCTTCTTATAGTATGAGCACTTCTCCTTTTGAACCATCCAATCGTTTAACTCCTTCTCTGAGGAGAGTGAGAGAGAGAGAGAGAGAGAGAGAGAGAGAGAGAGAGAGAGAGAGAGAGAGAGAGAGAGAGAGAGAGCTCATGCGACTCTTCTTACTACGCAATCTTTCTACATGACCGCTATGCTCAATCTCACAAGAAATACACTGGCAAAGTCTGGAACATTCTCCTTTTAGCTATTTTTCCAGCATCCTTTGACGTACATACTTTCAAACGCCGTGTGTCTAATCATGTAAGCCTTTATATTTCTTGTCTCTGGAGCTTTTCCAACTCCGCTGGAATTTGGCAGGCTTCTGGCCTTTGTCCACCGATATTTATATATATATATATATATATTTTATATATAATATTATATATATAATATATTTTTTAACTACTTAAATATGAACATTATATATAATATATTATTATATTATATATTATATTATATATATATATATATATAATATTGATTTAAAAATGAGATTGTCAAAGTTTTACTTTGATTGGATAATATTAAGACCTGCTTCATCAGCCCTAAAATATTAAAAAACAGCTATTTTTCCGCTATAGATTTAGAAGGGTTAATCCTAGGAATGTATTTTTTTTTTTTTAGTTTTGTAGATAATGTTTTTTTCGCTTCCACAGTTTTACTTTTCCCAAACTCACTCCGAGTTATTTGGCTTTTTCGAGCGACCAGTGCTGTTTCGGACCTAGAAAATCTCCATTTTCAAATTAAATGTGAAAATTCGTTTAAGTAGATAATTTTTTTTTAATTTTTTTCTACTATTTTTATTTCTCATCAAAGAGTTCAAGTAAGATACTTTTAAAAATATATATTTTAAACCAGGTAGGTGAAAGGAAGGAGTGAGATAGAGGGAGAGAAGGGAGAAGAAGGGAGAGAAGAAGAAGAAAGAAAATATTGACATAGGAACCATTTATTTATTAGAATCAAACCATATTGAATTTAAAACTGTGAACTTAATTATTACCAAAACAATCTTCAGAATAGGAAGTAGTAACATCAGCATAGGTCTTGTCTAAGTTAAATATTAATTATAAATTAATAATATTACATAAATTAATAATAATAAGTAGGTTGGTTGAATTGTTAGGTAGATTTGACAGATTGAGTCACAAGAATCAAGTAGGTGGTAGAGGTTTTGAGAGGGTAGATTTCAATGTTTCTGGGAATAATTTCCGACATTCAGCAACTACTTGCAAAACATACTCCTTCTGCTCTTCATCTTCTATTTTGATCGAATTGTGTAGTCTTGCATTAATTTGACACCCCTTTCGGCAGCGCCGTTTAAAATCCTATAACGTTTGACAATTCCCTGTCCTTTCAAGAAATCCAGGTCTTCATTTCAAACATCCGGATTGGAATGTAAGAAATGAGTTGAAATGTTGAACCCTTTGAAGAAGTTGAATATTAGTGGTGTATTAAAGTAATCGACTTCTTTGTCAAAAAAAGAATGAGCTTCTTTCAAAGCGATTTTGGCTTTAACTACCATATCGCCTTGTATGTTTTCTTCCTCAAGCTCAATAAGCTTCCTTAGCTCATCATGATCATCGTCATCATCATCACTGTTTTATGTTTATTTTGATTTGTTTGTCTAAAGTTTGTCTAAAGCAACTGACTCTGGGCTCAAATACCACAAATGATTTATAAATTTAGACAATTCCACCTTTGAAATGTCTCCATTACTTTTTTCATAATTAATTAAGGTTTTAAACAAATGTAAATCTTGGTTGGGACCAATGTAGCTTTAGGAGCATTAAACCAAAATTTGACACAAACATTAATTATGAATAAACAAATATTTTGATAACATCTATCTCGGAGTCACTTAAAAAAAAAATTATCCCTGAAAACCAAATTTTTTTTGCATGGCACATGGCGCTCTGAAAGAATGTTTTCTGGAGTAACAAGACCTAAAAATATTAAACACAACTGTAAAAATTCTTTATAATCTTCTCTGGGTTGATGCAGTGGTTTTTTAATTGGCCTGTGGGAAAACTAGAAACCTGTTCGAGATCATTTGCATTTGTTTTAAATTTGACCTGTTCATCATCAAAATCAACATTATTTTTTTTTATCAATTTTGGACCACCATGTCTGAAATCTTTTGAAAATCAAAATCTGCCTTCAGTAATACTTCTGAAATATGATGGCGACATGCCAAGTATAAAAGATCTTTTTCAAATAATTGTTCTAATAAAACACAGGTTCCTCTCAAACGACCATTATTGACAGCAGTAGTGTAAAAAACACATTGCTTCTATTTTCTTACCGCCCCCCATTTTTCCACTTCAGAAAAAAACAGCTCTTGCCTGAGTACATCCCGTATTATTTTTAATATGAGTAACTCCTATCAACTGCTCTTCATCACCACAGCTTGTCAAAACTGCAGACCTCTCTACATTTTCTTTATTCACTATATATGGGAGCAATTTCCCTTCTCAATGTAAGACAGCACCTTGTAAATCTAAATTTTCAAACCTATTTTTAATAATCTGTACTCTTTCCTCTTTCTGTCTGCAAACTCGTACGGTAGACCTACTGATTCCTAACTTCTATGGATCTTACCCTAATGCTTCGGCAGCAGCCGAAACAACTAAAACCGTGTCTCTATCAGAAATATTACATCTGTCTAACAATACTGATAGCTTCTCTGTGATAATTTTTTTACTTCCTCGACTGTATTTTCCTTTTTTTAGTTGTGATGTGTAGATTCCGGTCTCCTGAAAGTCCTCATTTTTCTCTTTTATGTCTTGATTTATATGTGACTCCTCTTCTTCTGAAGCACTGCTTGTGCTTAAAAATTTCATTTCTACATCTTCATCACCTAGAAAACGATTGAAGAAACGATTAGAAACACAAAATGAAAACAGTAACTTGAGAACAACAAACATATTTATATGCGTACAAAGGTACCAAGGTGCTAGGTAGGTACAACAAAATAGATCCAGATAGGTACTAACCACTATATTTAAAATTTAAATTACAATCCTAACTTACCTACAGATTTCAGATTTAATTTTCCCAGTCTCCCCGTCTCAGCTGCTTTTCTCTGTGCTCTTGATCGCTATTCTGTTCGTAGGAATTTTATATACTTTGAGCTTGACTTACGCTTCTGGTTGCATTTTTTTTGGCAGTTTCCCTCCACTCCTCGTGAAGTTTTCAGGTTTCGCCATGCAATCTTTCAAATGTTTGGTACTTATCTTAGCGTTCTCCCAAAAAAGTACAACTTCCTGGATTGTGAGCCTTGCAGCATCTCTGGTTTCTAGTTTAACTTGACGTTTATTGTAAAACAAACAGAGTAAAACTTGACCATTGGATGACAACTTACTGCCAGTAATATGATGTGACATATATATCCAATCAGAAAAATCTTGTTTTTCTGCCTCGAACTTACACCACTTGTAACTGTAGAGGATTAAGATAAAGTTCTGAATCCATTATTACTTGCAGCTCTGGAAAACAAGAAATACAATATTTAAAAAAATATACATCTAAAAAAAACTTAAATTGAAACATTACTTTGATGTTTTTGAATGCAAAGAATTTAACGAACAACAAAAGCATGGTTAAAGAGTAATTTTATCACGTTTCTAGCGAATTTTTACATTTTTTGGTGAAAAAGTCGATTTTCCTGGTCCAGTCTTCAAAAAGCAAAACATAATCCGATCTGCACGTTTGTCAAACAAGCTGTGGAGGTGAAAATCGAAACAAGAAACATTCTCTAGAAAACTAAAAAAAACGCGTTCTTAGGATAAATAGTTCTAATTTTAACTCTGGAAACCCCAAATTTTTATTAGAAATATAGCTTTTTTTAAAAAAACTTTAGGGCTGGTGAGGTAGGTCTTAACATTATTTGATCGAGCTGAAACTTTGACAATCTCATTTTTACAAAAATTGGCAACATTTTAGAAGTCGGAAAAATCAACCCAAGGACTTCAAGGGACTACGACGCTTAACGTTAAGCACCAACTGAATCGAAAAGTAACCCAAAATAGTCAGTTACGTTGCGCGTATGATAGACGCGTGCGTTGAAACGAGCATTAGCACGTAGTTATATATATACATATATATATATTATGCTATTATACATATATACATATATATATATATATATAGTATAGCATATATAGTTATATATATATTATATATATATATATATATATATTATATATATATATATATTATGTATATACATATATATATAGAGAGAGAGAGAGAGAGAGAGAGAGAGAGAGAGAGAGAGAGAGAGAGAGAGAGAGAGAGAGAGAGAGAGAGAGAGAGAGAGCAGGAATTAAAACGTTGTTTAAAACAAGAATGATAAATGGAAAATTAAAATTGACAATTTCCATTTCTGTAAAAGCTTTTTAAAGTCCTTTAATATTATTTTCCGGCAATTTGGCTTTTTTTTTATTTCTTTAGTAAAGAACAAATATTACATATTAGTATTAGATATTTCTTTTAAAGGATATTATTTTATCGAGCTTGGAATAACCTCCTCTATAACAAAAAGAATATCCAAATCTTTTTAGTCAAAGGAAATTATATCTTTAAAAAGTATGAATTTTAATTAAAGAAAAACTCTTTTTCTGCAGACGAATTAGTGTCTAGGAGTCTAAAGAAGAACGAAAAAGTAGGAGATTGGTTAAGAAAAGGTAAAAACCATGTTGCTTAAACATTTGCTTGAAGTTCTTCTTTTATGGTGATGGTTTTGATTTTTTTTTTTTTTTTTTTTTTTTTTTTTGAGTAAGAAAATTTATTTTTGATGTGCCGAACACAGAACTAATATTTAAAATCGGGATTTTAGTTACTGCATGTAAAATTTGGCTTTAATAAGCAATGTTACTTTTTGAACAAGAGTTAGGCTTAATTAATGCAGAATACAAAATCATTATTTTATTAGATGGCATGGTAGCCAAGTTAAATAATCTCTTGCTTCTTGGTGGAGGATGCAAATGGTTTTCTTTTAGTTTTTCTCTTCTAACTGATAATGCTTTTTTCTTTAATGTTTTGCACACATGTTTGGAATAGAATAAGAACTTAATCACATTTTTACTAATTAAAATTACGCTTTCATTTAACTAATTTAGATCCTGAACAACCCCATGTAAAAGCCAATAATTTTGAAATAACTCGACACTGATTGAATGTTCTATTCTCTTAATGTTTAACATTAATTAACAAAATAGATTTTTTTTTTTACACCCAAATGTTTTAGGGTCAGAATCATTTCTTATTTTGGAGTTATATACTCCCCGGCCTTTGTTCCTTGTTTCTTGGTATCAATATTAGATTTTCAATAATTGTTTCTTAAATTGCGACAAGTTAAAATTAATGCAATGTTTAGAAATAGAATAGGTCTTTCATCTTTGTTATAATCATATAATCTTTATTTTACCACATACACACATCTACACATACAGACACACCTACAGACCTACATATATATATATATATATATATATATTTTATATATATATATATATATATATGTTAGACCGCTCCTATGCTATATTATAATTATATATATATATATATTATATTATACTATAGATATATATAAAATAATAGTATATATGATTATATATATATAGATAGTATATACATATATAATATATAATATATAATATATAATATTATACTATATATTATATATATATATCTATATATATATTATACATAATAATATATTTATATATATATTATAGTATATATATATATATAAGTAATATATTGATCATATATATATATATATAATATATCATAATATAATAGTAGTAGTATGTAAATAAAAAAAAAGTTTTTATAGTATGGTATATATTATACTATATAAATATATATATATACATAGCATATCATGCTGACATCGTGAAATGTTAAACAACTGATTGAAATATATGAAGATGTGGCGTATTCACCAGCCCCCCTAAGAATGTAATCAGAAATGTTCAAAATGGAGTATATAAGTGACATAGCTTAGTATGTTGTAGATTCATAATCTATTTTCTAGGAGGGCTTGATGCTATCTTTTGTAGAATAAAAGGTATGAATTATTCAATGATGTTCCATTGATATATTTTAAGATGTTTATGCTTCGCAAATGCTCGATTGATGAGAGGAGAGAGGTCAGTTTGAAAATGAAGCTAATGCGAGTTCCAAAAGTAAAGTAAATGAAAATAAAAATTCGACATGCATGGACAAGTCTCCAGAAATTGTATTCCTGATGTCTTTCGCAGAAGGTGCAATCAAACTTTAGGAAGGAAAACTGTTGGTGTCTGGTGTTGTAGGAAATGACTCCATACCATAGTGTTTGAATATTGCGAAGTTCTGCTCCACTAAAACTATATACAGTAAAGGAATGTGCACTATCTAAATGTAGTTAAAAGTTCTTGGGCTAAGGCTTCTACACACGGGGCCTCAAGGCTGAAGAAGTAAGAGGAAATCGTTTATACTGACGAAGAGAATATGTCATTCATCGAGCGTTGCCGGAATTGACATAGTATGGTTTTTAGAAAATGATACGCATCTATTGGTAGCTTTTGTTATTCAAACTTCTACACAATCTTCTATTTAACAAATTCTGCCTTTTATATAAAAAATATATCAACTGTCATAGAATAAATACGAAGATAATTACCATGTTAGAACATATTTAAAATATTTAAAAAAAAAACGAATTGTTTCCAGCAACTTTCAATAGTTATGTAAAATTCTAAATAAGAATTCCTTTGGTTAAAGTTCATGAAAAGTACAAGAATTATAAAGTTGATTATAATAGAATTCCAATCCTCTGTATGAAAGGAATTGAATTCAATTTTCAACAGACTGTTTCAACGTTACACTCGAACTATACGAACTTCAATTTGTGAGTTCGAAATTTGTGCGCAAGGCTAAAATTATTTGCTAAAAATATATATATATATATATAATATATATATATAATAGCTATAATATATATTATATAATATATATATATATATATATATATATACTATATATATAGTGTATATATATATATATATAAAATATGGTATATATATAGATATATATATATAATATATATAATATATAATATACTATATATATATTATATAATATAATATATATATATATATAATTAGTTTAATATATATATTATATATATATATATATTATTAGTATATATATATAATATATAATTATATATATATATATATAATAATATATATATATAGATATAATATATCTGATAATATCATAATAGATATAGAGATCACCTATAGATTACATTACATAGATGATATTATATTATATATATAATATAATATATATTTCAGGTAACTACTTACATTGGTTGTAGATTGTGGAGGCGAACCGTCCGACATTACAGTTCATCAAATGACTGACAGGAGACAGGACATCTAAAAGAGCTTCCATAAGGCATAATACTGGCGGTCTATGGTTCCATAGACGTTGTTATTTTTTAATAATAATAATAATAATAATAATAATAATAATAATAATAATAATAATAATAATAATAATAATAATAATAATATTAATATAATAATAATTAAATTTTTCTTCTTCTTCTTCTTTTCTTCTTCTTCTTCTTCTTCTTCTTCTTTTTCTTTTTTCTTTTTCTTTTTCTTTTTTTCTTCAATTTCTTTTCTTCTTTTTCTTTTTTTCTGTGAGAAAGAAAAAGGATTTTCTCTCTTTTTCTTTTTATTCCCTTATCTTTTATTATATTATTCTTTTTTCTCTTCTTCACTCTTCCTCTTTGCCCCAAAGATTGGGGTTAAGGTGCTGTACAAGCATCGAAAAGAAAAAGCAGTAGGAGAACATGACAAAACGTCGGAAAAAGAAAGCCCAAGCCGAAAGCCAGGCCTTTGATTTAATTAGTGAGAGCTCGTCACAGGCAGAAAATCCACCCTTAGAGCCATCTATAGGACGCGCGACGGACCTACACTATGGTAATCGTTCAACTGTAGGTTCATCCCCTGCCGCAGGGCCACATACCATTGGCCCCCATACAAACCCCGCCATTCTCTCCTATCATACCACCTTTATTCTCGCCCTGCCAAACTCACATTTCTCTCCTTCAGACATTCGTCACCGACTCCAATCTCACTTTCTCTCGGTCTCCCAGCCCGGTCGTTCCCAACACACTCGCCACTATAACATCCGCTTAAACCAACCGACTTCATTCATCCTTTTCACATGGCACAAAACAATCTCAACATACTTTCATTTATTCTTCTCCATTTACCCCTTTCTTCACACCACACCACTCTCTAATACGTCATTCCTCACTTATTAATTCTTTTCACACCTATCATGCCCTCCTAAGATTGTCCATCTGAACACATTGAACTTTAGATCTATACTTCTTATTCCAGACCATAGTCTCACTTACTATACAATAACACACAGTTACAATCATTACCCTCATGTAAGACTCTATCGCACTCAAGACGTATTCTTTACCCATTCACCAACGATTATTGCACCAGCCACCTTCCTTGCCATTCACAACTTCCTACTACACTCTGCATCATTCCGTTCCCTTCTCGTCCAACAACCATTTACCCTATATATATATTTTTATAATTCTCTTTTCAACATACATCTTCTTATTCTATTCTATGCTATGTTCTTTCCTATTGAGGTCTGTCCTCGCTCACAAAACCATAACCTTACTCTTATCTACGTTTATCTTCAAACCCCTCCTTTACCATACCCTACCAATCTTCTCTACCATCCTCTCAAACTCTCTTGAGACTCGCCACACAGAACTAAATCATCCGCATACAATAGGTAGGCACCCTCCACTCCTCTCCTTTCTCCATCATTCTAACCACCATTTCCTCCATCCCCACCTCGAATCTTTCATAACCCCAGCCATTTACAATTGGAATAACCAAGGAGACATAACCAACCCTGCCTCATTCACTATTATTTATTATTTTATTATATAATTCATATTTAGTATTATTATTTTATTGTATATTATTATAATAGTATTATATTAGTATGTAGTTATATTATTATTATTATTATTATTTAGTATATTTTATATTATATTTTATATATTATTATTATTATTGATTTATTATTATTAATATTATTATGTGATTAGATTATTTTATTTATTATATATATTATTATTTATTAGCATTTTTTATTGGCACTTTAAAGTATTAAAATAGACATAAACCTGCCTTTCATCCTTCATTACGTCTGAAACAAAATAAAAATGAAAAATGAATAAAATGAAAACGTTTAAAAGAAAAAAATGCAAAAACATTTAATTTGAAGAAAACCAAGCTTGTACCACTTCTTGAGTTGGAGGAATGTTTTCAAAATATTTGCCCGTTTATTTTGTGATATTCCTGTACACATATATATTTCACTTTTTTAACACCAGAACCTATATACACATACACACATCTTTATATATATATTATATATATATAGTATATAAGTAATATATTATATATATATATATATAGTATATATATATATATATATATTATAATTAATATATATATATTATTATATATATGATAATATATATTATATATATATATATTAAATATATATATCCATTTCAGTTTTGTGTAGAAACCAATGACCTATTCTAGAACTTTTACTTTGATATGAAAATTTCTTTCAAATTTTCTGTTAAAAAATATGCTGCGCTAAAAACACTGAACCAATATACTTGTTCACTTGCCTTAGCACCCATTACCAAAAAAAACTAAAAAGATCGAAAAAGAATGAAATCCTTTGGTAAGTGATTGTTTAAAGAAATACTAATAATCAATTCTTTCTTTAGTCAACGAGTTCTTTCTAAAAAGGAAAAAGAGTCCTTGATCGTAAAATTCGTCAATGACGAAATCCTTTCGCTTGTTTAATAAAGAAATTTGCTTAGTACAATAGAAAAAGTGTTGGTGTTTATTCAGATGTTATATTGGGATTGCCAATCTGTTGTTGTATTGTGGGGATTTCTATTAATATTGTCTAGCTTGATTGCGTTGTTTTGATAACGTCCAGCGTCAACTATATGACTTAAAAGAAATCCGAATTCTGAAGAAGATTCAAACTTAATAAATTAATTGTGAATTAAGTAGTATATATATATTATATATATATATATATATATATATATAATATATATATATACTAGTATATATATATATATATCATATAAAATATTAATATAATATAATATAAGGGCTAGGGTTCGATGATCCGTCCGGCTTGATTAGGGATCAGCCCATGAGCGTTAGTATTATATATATATATATGATATGTATACGTTATAATATTTATATTATATATATATATATTATTATATATAATATTAACATATATATATATATTATATAATAGATATATATATATATATATATATATATACCTTACTAGATGTAAGGAAATAAAATGAAATTTTTCAGTTTTCAAAATAAAAAAATATTGTTTAAAAAAAAAAAAACTTATTCTTCCTACTCTCCAATGCAAAATGGTTGATAAATTCTTCGTTTATATTGTGTGCAGTTCAGTTTAATCTTTCTCCTTCTTAAAGAATGAGAAAGTATGTTCTAACTTTTCATAATGTATTGGAGATAGACCAAAACTTAATATTGCAAATGTGACGGTATATACAAATTTATTTACAAAATTCATGAATTTTTAATAGTATATCAATGAAATGAGCTTTTACCAATATTGGTGAGTGTTAATCTGATGGCTGACAAAATTGCCCTTTGCTATAGTTTAAAAAAATCACTTCAAGAAGAAGAATTTTTTTTTGGTTCTAATTGTTTTTTTTTATATTCTTTTCATTTACTGCATTGATTCTTTCACGCAGCATTCTTATTTCTCCATTAACAGAGAACAAAAGTTCTGTTGAAACTTCCAAAATGACAGACAAATTTTTATCGATGTTTGGGTGAAAATTTTTCAAAATAAGCATCACATTTTAATATTTAAGAGCAGTGCTATCACTAATGACGGAGACTGCAATGTAGCACATAATATAAGAAAAATGGAAAACAAAGTTGAAACAACAATTTACTTAAACTTTTAACAAGTTCGCTTGATTACAGATTTCAAAGGATTTAAGGTTTTTGAAGAAAGTGCATATAATATTTTGATCCATCTCAAGCTTATCTAAAGCTTCAACAGTTGCTAAAAAAACTTCTCTATAAATCATTACAATCCACCGAAACTTTTCACACACTTTGTTTCGCACATTCGTATTAGTTTTCACCTTTGGTCCTTGAAAATCATTCCTATTTATTTCTATTAAAATTTAGTTGGCGATCTTGGTGAACTAAAATAGACCCCGGTTGTTTTTACTGCGAAAATAATGATTTTAATGTGATGTATTTCACATGAATGTGAACAGATATGAACATACAATGCCGCTGAATATTTTTAACAGCGTGAACCCCTCTAAAATTTCCCAATTGCTTTGCGCCATGATATCGCGTCCAATCAGAAATCCCTATATTTTCTTCCACTCTTCTTTGTATTGCATCCGCCTAGAAATTCTCTTTTGCGCTGTCCACAATTACTAAATCTAAGAAATCTTTGCAAAATGTTTTTCTCATTTCTATTAATAAATGTTTTAATATAGATATAATGTTATTTTTTTATTCTCATTTATTAAAAATTAAGACCCAACCAGGTATCAAAATTTTAATAGTTTTAAAATAATTTCGGTTGGGGAAATTCAGACTCCCTCACCGTCCCCTGGCTAGGCTTATATATTATTATATATATAAATATATATATATATATATATATTATAATATATATAATATTATATATATATATATAAATATAATATATATAATAATATCATATATATATATATATATAATATAGTATATGAGAGAGAAGAGAAGAGAGAGAAAGAGAGACGCAGAGAGAGAGAGAGAGAGAGAAGAGAGAGAGAGAGAAGGAAGAGAGAGACGAGAGAGAGAGAGAGAGAGAGAGAGAGAGAGAGAGAGAGAGAGCAGAGAGAGAGAGAGCAGAATACTTAATGTATTAACATTTATCAGAGAGAAACATTGAAATCACATTTAAAATCATTGCTCACTTAAGTTACCATCTGATATTTGGCACCGAAGTAATTGGCTTTAATTAAAAATTGAAATTGATAAAAGAAAATAGAAAAAACGCTGTCCCTTCATCTTTCTGAGTAATATAAAATGTAATAAAATTAGAAATAACAACAAAAAATAAGGCAACAAAATGAATTTATTAATTTTATAAATTTTTACGAAATAGTTATTCACAGAACCCTTAGAGATTTACAAAAAATTATGTATCAGTATTGAAGATGAAAAAAATGTTTAACCAATTTAATAAAAAGTTGTTACAGAAATAAATAAATTTATTCTCAAAATGGTTACTTACTCCATTTCCTTGTTAAAAACTCAAAAATATATTATTAAATTTATAGCAATGGTTGTAAACGTTAAAACTGGTGATCGCCGTTCTTTTCGAAAATATGCGCAAATGTTTATAACGTTGAATATTTTACCTTGGACGTCACTCTAGCAATGTCATGAACGAATCATTTAAGGGTACTTAATTGGTACTTTAAACTAAGATCATCTTCATAACTCGTGATATCGAGCTTCATGAATCTTCGTGTAGACGATCTTTCATAAATCTTCGGAAGGATCGACTTCAAAATGTCTTTTCGTGATGACATCTTGCATAAGCTTCGTTGAATCGATCTTCATTAATCTTCGTGAGATCGATCTTCATAATCCTTCGGGAAGATCATCTCATGAAATCTTCGTGAAATTCATCTTCATATCTTCGTGAAGATCGATCTCCATAACGTGAAGATCGATCTTCAAAATCTTCGTGATGATCATCTTCAAATCTTCTGAAGATCATCTTCATAATCTTCGTGAGATGCGCATCTTCATAATCTCGTGAAGATCGATCTTCATAGTGTCTTCGGGAGAATCATCTTCATAAGTCTCCGATGAATGTCTATCATGGATCGATCTTCATAACATTCATAATCTTCGTGAAGATCATCTTCATATCTTCGTGAAGACATTCCTTCATAAATCTTCGAGGATAAGATCGATCTCCAAGTCTTCACGAAGATCGATCTTCATAATCATCAGGATCGATCTTCATAATCTTCACGAAGATATCGATCTTCGTTAAGTACCATTCGAGCTCCATAAATACATTCAAATACAGACCTCCAATAAAAAGGTTACGGAACGAAAAAATTCAGTCAATTAGAATCCTACTTCCAACGTTATAAACTGATCCCATATTTTCCAAAAGAACAGAGATTAGTAGTTTTAACACTTCACACCACTTGCTTTGTAAATTTAATAAATATTATTATTTTAACGTTTTTAAAATGTATTGATTTTTTTTCTTTAAATATGTTTATTTAAATATATCAATCAATGACATAAGCATAAAATAAATTTCAATTTTTTTCAAGCTTCTTTCCTAAACATATTTTTTACTTTCTTTCTTCGGAGATGGTATGGAATTCATGGCTGTATTACTAAGGTTTGGTGAAAATTCTTATCGTATAATTTGTAAAACTAAATTCATTGTTTTCTCTTCTCTATGGTTGCCCTTCTTTAGCTTTTTTCTTCTTTTTAAATTTTTCTATTTTTCAATTACACTTATTATCATGTTAAATCTCTCTCTCTCTCTCTCTCTCTCTCTCTCTCTCTCTCTCTCCTCTCTCGCCTCTCTCTGCTCTCTCTCTCTCTCTCTCTCTCTCTCTCTCTCTCTCTCTCTCTCTCTCTCTCTCTCTCTCTCTCTCTCTCTCTCTCTCTCTCTCTCTCTCATATATATATATATATATATATATATATATATATATAATAATTATATATATATATATATAATATATATATATATATTATATATAATATAATATATAGTATATATATAATAGAATATATGTATATAATTATATTATCTATATAATAATATATATTAGTATATATATATATAATACATATATTATATAATATATATATATATGATATATATATATATTATATAATATATATATATATATATAATATTATATTATATATATAATATATATTATTCCATTAAAAAGGAATAAGTAATCTATCATTGCTAGGAATTTCAAAATACAAAAAAGATGTCATTATATATAATATAAATATATAATATTTAAATTATACGAATTATGTATCTATATATATATATACATAATATATATATATATATATATATATATATATTAATACTTATATATAACTATATATAAAAATCGATTGATTGTGTATCTATCAGTTATTTTAGTCTTTCCTCAAATGTAGAATTGAGAGGGTATATTTTGAGCTTATTCAGAGTAAAGAAAAATATCTTTCCGGATTTCACGTGAGGAAGATAGATGACAAAATTCTTTGCAATCTAAATGTGACTGCGTTGATCAAATTTTTTTTTTTAGCATAATTAGTAAAATATTTAATAGATATTATGATGTAATGACTTTTCTAAGATTGAAAAGAATGGATCTATGGCTCAAGAACTTGCTCTCTAAATGGTTTGACAAATTATCAAGAAAACGAATTGCAATTGTTGTTTTCTTTTCACTCTCATTTCTTCATTAGCAGAAAACAAAATTTATTTTCAACTTCCAAAATGCTTTAAAATTTTTCATCAATGTTTGAGTTAAAATCTTTCAAAACAAACATCACATTTTCAATATGATTAAGAGTAATTGCTGTCACGAATGATGGAGACTGCAATATAGTACTATATAATAGAAGAGTGAGGGAGAAAAAAGTTGAAATCATAATTAAACTTAAAACCAATTAACTTGTGATTACAGATTTCAAAAGATTTGAGGTTTTAAAAAAGGTTTAATATTTTAATTCATCTCAAGCTCCTCCTCTAAAGCCTCAACAATTGTTTTAACAACTTCCCTAAATCATAACAATCCATCGTGATTTTCAACCCAGACGGCTTCGCAAATTCGTTTTACTTTTGTCCATTTGTCTCTGGGGAAACCTTTCTTATTTTTTTTTCTATTAAAATAACTGTCCGTCTTGGTGACCTAAAATATCACCTATTTATTTTCGCTGAGTGCAGTAAAGTTTCTTATGTGTTGTACTCCACGAATTGGAAGGACATATGACACTACAAATGCCACTATGGAAGATACTTCCACATGCCTGTGAACACCTCTAAAACCTTTCTTTACTACCATTGTACCATTATGTTATTGTCCAATCAGATATTCATAATTTATTTCAACCTTATTAATTCACATCTATTAATTTATACTCTTAATTTGCTTCGATTATTATTTTCATTGTTATTATAAATTAAAATTAAAAGACTCAGGCCATCAAAAATTTTGATAGTTCAAATAATTCGGGAGCAGACCCCCTCAACCCCCCTCTGGCTACGGCCTTATATCTTATATATTATATATATATTAAATATATATATATATAATATATTAGATAATACATCTATATATTATATAACTATACATATACATTATACTACTATATATAATATATATATATATTAAATATTAATATATTATATACCAGTTTATACTATATCATTATATATATATAGTATACATATATTATAATAACTATATATATAATATATACTATATATAAATATATATATATATATATATACATATATACTACTCATATAGCATATAATATATATATATATATTAGAGATCCATCTTACAATGGTTCAGTCACTTTTTTCCAATAATTTCTTATATTATAAGATATTAATGTAGTTGTTGTAGCTGTCCTTTATTAGTTAGAGTACGGTATAGGTACAAAAATGTGAAATATTTGAAAGTAAAACAATTTCCTTCATTGGATCTCTACAAATATGTAATATAATTGAAGAAACGATTCTTTTGTTAGTTGAACATTTATATTTGAGAGATTTCTTTGGGATTCGTCAGAGGGTTTTTCAATTTTTGAGGGTACGTACCTCGGTATCTGTATCACATCTGATAAGCTTATGGAAATAATGGGCTGTAAAATATTTTGTTCGCAGATTTCTATAAATATTCGTTTTCAGCTATTGAAAACATTCCTTCCTTTCAGATGTTGATTAATACTTTCTTCAAGAGGCTTCTGCAGCATGATTTCGTTTTTTTGTTGATAAAAACCGGTAAACGCAAAAACCCTTATAGTATAGTCTTAAAAACAAACCTATGAGCCTATTGTGTTTTCTATACATAAATCCTATACGAACAAATCGAGATTTTTTATGGGTATTCATTCTCTGCATTTCTTTTTCCTTTATGATTGTGAACTATGAACTTAAGCTATACTTTTCTTGTTCTTACATGGGATTAATGAGACAGTGTCACGAAGTTTAACATATACCATTGCTAATATTGTTAAATTCTTAAAAATTACACGTTAACAATGTAATCTGTAATACAAATAGCAATCTCTGGCCTATTTTAGTCCTTTGAAGTAGATTCCATCTCACCACTATTTTTCTCTACCGGAAATAGATGATCATTACATTATAAATAAAAATAATAGATTTAATTTTAGGATGCCAATCACACAAAAACACACACTAAAATTATACTTATTTGACAAACCGGCTTGTATAATACATAAGCAATATAATTTATTTTGGAAAAATTGATTTTTTTATTATTATTATTTTTTTTTAATAAATTGAATATAAAAGTTATAATAATAATTAAAATGAAAGTTTTCAACTTACTTATATTTTTATTTAATACCAAAGTTTTTCAGCTGAGTAAATAAAATATCATTAATTATAATCTTTCTCCTCTATAGTCGTATAAAGGGTTCAGATTTCAGGGTCTTGGCTTCAGATTTCAGGGTTTTGGATTCAGATTTCAGGGTCTTGGGTTTAGATTTCAGGTCTGGGGTTTAGATTTAATGGTCTTGGGTTCAGATTTCAGGGTCTTGGGTTCAGATTTCAGGGTCTGGGATTCAGATTTCAGAGTCTTGGGTTCAGATTTCAAGGTCTTGGATTCAGGTTTCAGGGTCTTGTGTTCAGATTTCAGAGTTTTGGGTTCAGATTTCAGGGCTTGGGGTTCAGATTTCAGGGTCTTGGGTTCAGATTTCAGGGTATTGGGTTCAGATTTCAGGGTTTGGGGTTCAGATTTCAAGGTTTTGGGGTCAGATTTCAGGCTCTAGGGTTCAGATTTCAGGGTCTTGGCTTCAGATTTCAGGGTTTTGGATTCAGATTTCAGGGTCTTGGGTTTAGATTTCAGGTCTGGGGTTTAGATTTCATGGTCTGTGGTTTAGATTTCAAGGGCTGGGGTTCAGATTTCAGGGTCTGGGGTTCAGATTTCAGCGTCTTGGGTTCAGATTTCAAGGTCTTGGATTCAGGTTTCAGGGTCTTGTGTTCAGATTTCAGAGTTTTGGGTTCAGATTTCAGGGCTTGGGGTTCAGATTTCAGGGTCTTATGTTCAGATTTCAGGGTCTGGGGTTCAGATTTCAGGGTTTTGGGTTCAGATTTCAGGGTTTTGGGGTCAGATTTCAGGGTCTAGGGTTCAGATTTCAGGGTCTTGGGTTCAGATTTCAGGGTCTTGGATTCAGATTTCAGGGTCTTGGGTTTAGATTTCAGGGTCTGGGGTTCAGATTTCAGGGTCTGGGGTTTAGATTTCAAGGGCTGGGGTTCAGATTTCAGGGTCTGGGGTTCAGATTTCAGCGTCTTGGGTTCAGATTTCAAGGTCTTGGATTCAGGTTTCAGGGTCTTGTGTTCAGATTTCAGGGTCTGGGGGTTCAGATTCAGGGTCTTGGGGTTAGATTTTCAGGGTCTTTGGACAAAGGATGGATTGAAACTGTGTGGAAAGATGAGTTATAATGGTTTTTTCCTCAAAACGCAGGAGTCTTGCGACTATAGATAATTTAAAAAGCTTCATATATATATATATATATATTATATATATAATATATATATATATATATAATATATATATATATTATATTATATATATATATATATACTATATAATATATATTATATTATATTTATTATATATATATATATAATATAATATATATAATATAATATTAAAAATTTTTTATACTTTTTTTTCAAAAAAAGGAAAAATAAAAAAGGGTGCCAGCACTGTTCTGTACTTGTCGACCATTTTTGCTTCTTCTGTCTCTCAAATTTTTTGTGCTGTAAAACCAGTATCGGTTCGTTACTGACTCTCAGTGCTTACGTTTGACCTCTTTATCATTTTCTCGGAACCTGTTTTATGAAAAAAAAGGGCTGAAATTTTTTCCGTCTGGTTTAAAACTTAAATTCCTTCCTCCTATGATATAATTATCTTTGCAGTTTTAACTAATAAAGTTCCCTCCCTACATGTTTATTACTTGTATTAAGCCGGGTTTATGTTTATGATAAAAACTGAACTTGTACCAAAGCGTCAAACATGTTTCGATCAGGAGAGCAGAGACGAGAGAGAGAGAGGAGAGAGAGAGAGAGAAGAGGAGAGAGAAGAGAGGAGAGAGAGAGAGAGAGAGGAGAGAAGAAGAGAGAGGAGGAAGAGAGAGAGAGCGCAGGTAACTAACTAAGGGGTGACACATGCAGAAATTTGATTTATCAAGATATTAACATTATTTCCTAAAACAATAACTTGCGTGTAAGTGAAACTTGTCATGTTTGGGGCGATGATAGATTTTTCTAGCATCAATGTAGAACTTAAAAAAAAAAACAAAATCGCAATTTTACCACCTGAAAATATTCGCGGATGCTGAAAAGAAAAAACCAAAATCTCACAGAAATATTCCTAAAAAAAAAAAAGTTATGAGTCCCCGAGTAATCTTATTTTGTATAAAAACAATTTGAAGATCACGATGCATGGTGGCACGCCATTAGAGTGTGAGATTTAAGCTAACAACCGTGAAGGAAAGTAATAAAATTATTTGTATTCGCGCTTTCAAACTTTCCTTTTATTGATTTATTATATCCCCGCTCCATTTAGACTTTGCAAAGATTTTATGTTCTCCTTCACTGTCCTCCAACGCTGACACGTTTTAGTTGAATTCAATTTTCCAAAAACTCTTTCTATAACTCGTATTTCATTTCCATATATATATATATATTCTATATATATATTATATATATATATATATATTTATATATATTATTATATATATATATATATATATATATATATATATATATATATAATATATATAATTATATATATATATATACATATATATATATATATATATATATTATATTTATATATATATATCATACATATATATATTATATTATATATATATTATTTATATTTATATATATATATATACTATTATAATATATAATTTATATATTATATATATATATATATATAGGGGCCGTAGTCAGAAATTTCTTTGGGGGAGAATTAATATATATTTATATATATATTATATAATATATATATATATATATATATATATATATATGATATATAATATATATATTTTGTATAGAGAAAATAATATATATATATATATATATATTAATATAAATATATATATTAATTATATATATATATATATGATATATATAATTATATATATATATAATATATATATTTATATATATATATCTATATATATATATATATTATTAGAGGTGTAGCGGATATTCGCATCGCATCCCGCAATATGCGGAATATTCCGCATCATTTTCTCTTCCGCATCGCAATTCGCCATGAATTTTTTTGAGGATACGGATTGTATTCTTTTGAATTATGAGAAAATGTTCCTCAACTTTCTGTAAGCGGCAAGATGTTCCAGACCTCAAATAGTAGTTTATTTACATGTTGAGAGGATGGGAGAATAAATGAAAGCGTGAAGCTGTCTGCCATTATGCATCGAACAACACAAAGTCGAAATGCCTGACAGGTGATAATGGGATTTTAGGTAATTGCATTACTATTCTTAAACCGTTTGAAGAGGTAACTAAGACTATTAGCTCAGAAAATTTTTGTTTATCAGACTGAATTGCTGTAGTTGCAACGATGAATTCTGTGCTAAATACTGCTATTAAAAATAAGAGACATTCAAAGATGACAGAAACACTCATGCTGGAGATATATAATAGATTTCAAATTCTGCAAAACGATTACGCATGTGCAATAGCAATTTCTGGATCCTAGATAAAAGCCAAATTCCTTGAACCACGTGTTTCACAGAGGATTAAAATTTATTTTAGGAGCTTATGGATGAAAATGATGCTAGGTAGAACTAATCACCCCAGATCAAGTTATAATTGAAAAGCAAAAGGAGACCATAGATTAACGGGAGATTGTCACTCTGGACTAGCTAAATTATCCAAATGTGTTAAAGTGGCCGAAGAACCTATCGTTGTCTTTGCACAACCATTGCTGAATTCATGGACGTTTTTTGGCTTCTAGCATCGATGAAGAGTCACTCAATCATTGATCGAAGAATGCAAAAGCGAAAAGGTTTGGAATCTGACTTTAAAATTGATACGCATTTGTGTATTAAGTTAAGGGTGCGGGAAAAGATTCAAAGACCACTCTCTATGGTTAATAATAAAGATAGATTAACACATCTTACTCTAAGCAAATATTGGTGCTATGCGAGTACTGTAGTGCTAAGAATGAAGTGTTCTACCCTATCCCACTACAATCATAGTGTCGCTAGTGAGAGTTTTGGTTATCGCAATGTACCCCTAAGTAGAGCTGCATTTTGTTATCTTGACGTAAAAGAGGTAAATAGTAATCAATAACTCCATAACTCAGAAATTGATACTAAAACACATGTTGTTCATAAGGCTTTTGTGTGGTTCGAAGTCATTTAGAGTAATATCAGAATCAGAGTAATTGGTTATATATTCATATTTCTTCACATATTAGGAAAATATTTACAGCTATTTCATTCTGTATAATATCATAGGATGAAGGCTTGGGAAAAATGAGAAAGGTGATTAGGTAGTAGTTGTAAAAGAGCTCATCGGCGTCGGATTGCCATCGTCAAAATCTAATCAGACTCCAAATCGTTGGTCGAGTTATCACACAATAGTAACTCTATATTGTGTTATTATATATGCTAAGTACTTAAACCTTAGTACACTCTTATTCTCAAGTCCCTTAAAGGATAACATATCAGGAGGCGAAATCTAAGATAGGGAAACTGAACTTACTACAGATAGTGTTAAACATGTTACAAATAATTTGACCATAGCAATCGCATTTATAATACACATAATTTGATTTGATAATTAAAAATATACATGAAGTAATGAAAAATTTGATAAATACAGACTTGAAAATTCACAAAGGTGGGTATATATAGAAGAGTGATTGAAAGACTGAACAATATCATATAGACCTTTACAATGGATATGATCGAGATAAACTTCCCTTGTTTCCCTCAAACTATATAACTTTGAGTCACATCTATTTCAGTCTTATATTATATATAGAGTACGCTTCATTGATTTTTAACATTTTAAAATAAAGTAAAAAGAAATATATAACAAAGTTTACACGGTATACTCCGCACTGGCATATCCGCTGTTCTAAGTAGCACAACACCATGTAGAGCGTGGCTGATTGGTTATTTACTATCTCGAAGAGTTCAGAGTATCTTCCTCTCATAAATGTATAGAAAATTATATTCGCTGCGTTTCTCAACAGACCTGTTATAAAAGCTTGATGAACAAGTATCACAAAAGTCAAGGCCCTGTGTTTAACTGTCCTCTTAAAACTAACTCCTTTCCATCTTTAAATGAGGCAGACTTTACGGGACCAGAATCTTATGTCTTCTTATTAGGGCATATTTTTTTTTTTTTTTTTTTTTTTTTTTTTTTTTTTTTTTTTTTTTTTTTTTTTTTTTTATTCCGGTTCAGATCAAATAAGTTTGTCATGTTAGGTGACATTAAGCAAGCCTTCCTTCAGATTTAAGTTAAATCTATCGAAGCCGCAATCGCTTTTGCTTTTTTAAGAGAAATAAAGGTCAATTAAAGACTTATCGATACAAACCATTGTTTTTTGGTTTCATATCCTCACTTTCCAGCCTCAGATATATATCAATCATCATGCTCCAAGTCTTATAAGGATGAATGCCATGTACTGCAGATTATCCGCTGTCGTGGGGATTAAGTTTGATTAAAGAGTTATGATTACAATTTAATTCATTCACTCTGCGTAGGTCACCACATCGATTAATATATCATAACAACATTTTAAAATAAGTAACTTTTAATACAGTGAAGCTCAGAAAAAGAATATGGTAAAGATGTGAGTTGGAGTTTCCCATCTATTAATGAATAAGTTATTAGGGGGTCTATACTTATAATAATCGATCAATATTAAATAGATAGATACTGTTATGGAAGAAGAGGGTAGAAAAGTTCAACATCAGGAATCAGAAGATAAGGTTCTTGGGTATCTTTTTAATCCTCTTAAAGATAATTAGTGAAAAACACTCAACAATAAATTTATATATATTTATATTCTGAATATATAATATGCTGATTATTCAATATATATAATACCAAAAGATATTTAGTATTGTTTAATCAAGCTTGTGTCCAAAAGGTTTTTGGACGCCTTTAAAAATTCTTTTTTAATATAACCTCGTAACTTATTATAAGGCGTCGGTATATTATATTAAATTATGATATAGAAATTTGGCAATTCGGACCAGAAAAATTATAGGGATTATAAAATAATAGTCCCTTTCTATGATGTTTATATTAGTTTCTATGAGATATATCCTTCATCTCTAGGTATATGTTTTACAGATTTAAGTTTAAATTGGCACTGAATATATTTAGAAATTGAAAAGGTGTGCTACTTTCTCACTCTTCATTTACTACTAACAATCACTCACTCTTATTATTGTAATATTTCATTAGTGTAATTTTGCATTCATGCATTCTATGGTATTTTATATGGTTTTATATATGCGTTTTTAATATAGTGTTAATAGGTCAATAGTTCTCAATTATTAATATATTCTCTAATGAAACCACTGAAATTTTTTATGGTCTATGCATATTAATAAGCTTTCGCATTTTCTCCTTTGTTATATGTCTTGGGTATCTTATTTATATTTATCATTGATGTATACCAATTAATCAATAATTATCAGAATTATCTAATGTTCAGTTCAAAGGCATAAAGTTTTTGTAGACGCTCAAATTGTTCTTTCATGGCTTCTGTTCTGTCTGGAAAGGCAAAAAATAAAAAATATTTTTGTAAATAATATATAGTTGTATTATAAAATTTATACCATAAAATATATAAAAAATAACAATAGTATATGAAATACTTAAAAATATAAATATCAATATAAGTATCAATATAAGTTTTAACAATTTATCCATTTAAGCATTAATACCTAAATATTATATATATACATACAATATAATCACATACTTATAGCTGAGAATAAACCAAGCAGATCTGTGATTACCTAAAGGTGTTTTATCAACCTCTAACTTTCTTATTCTCAAAATATGCCTCACTTATGGTACTTAAAAGGCCTTCTTTGGATTCTTATCAAAGATTCAATCTTAATGCCCTATTCATTAAATATATATATATATACTACTTAAAATGTATTGAGTTCATGAGTGAGCTAAATTATAAGTAGGAAAATAGACTATAACTAATAGTGTCACACAATCTGTGGTATGTTTATATACTTACTGTCTTTATGTTGCCCTATTATTATATTATAAAGGTTATCATTTAAAGTGTTTACATTATAATAAGTCATAATATAAGGTACTTTCATAACAATAATATTCAAATAATTCACATTTATAGCAGTAGTAAGTCAAAATGATTGTAAATTATTACAAGATTTTGATGTAATATATTTAGTATAGATAATCAGAGAGTACCCAACTCTATTATGGTTGATAGATATAATGCAGCACATTGTATTTTACTTAAAGGAATATTATAATTTCTCCAAAATATATCCTAAAAAGGATGAAAATCCACTTAACGTTCAATACTATATACTTTAATTTATCATTAATGATAAATAAAAATTAATTATCCATAATTATCCAATTAAGAGCTTTCAAAAAATCCTAAAATATAATGATGATGTGATAAATAAAATTCTTCTTGGCAAGGAGGCAAGGCATCATATATCACCTCATATATACTTAAGATATTATATTCATGAAGAGATTTTTATTCAGGATATGGATTAAATACAACTTGGGTGTTCAAGAGAGAAGCACGGCCGACGTAATGAAAAGATGTATGATCAGATGAAGAGAGATGAGTGTAAGAGTAGAGAGAGGACGTATGAGAGAAGTAAGAGCAGAGTTAAGTTGATCTTATAACTTTTGAAATAAATAATTAATTTATAAAATGCTCTCAATGAAAAGAAAGTATTAAAATAGCCTATTTATCAAACAGAGACATAAAGTACAAAGCAGAGTTGGAATGAAATTCACAACCGAGTCTTTGATGTAGGAATAATGAATAATATTTAATCAATACATTAAGAGGATTGCCGAAAATGAGATATAAATTTATTATGTGTGTTTTCTCCCTCTACTCTACTCTAATTTTAAGAAGTTACAATAATAATAAATATATTGATGCGTTCTCGGATATATTATATATAGCACGAAACTATTACCTCGTGTTAGATCAGGGAATCTATTCGAGCTCAGGCAAATTTCTGTAAATGTGAGAATAAAGATTGGTTAATAGTATTCATGTAGAACTTTAAAATAATCTTAAATTACTATATATAAATTAGGTTATTAAATAATAATTCCTTACTTAACATCAGAGCTATTAATGTTGAAGTATTTTCAGATATGACTGTTAGTATGAAACTCAATTTTTTTATATAAGAACTTTTTGTGTCGTATTGTTTTTTTCCAGATTTTATATGGCATAATTTTTGTTACTCACTAAAGTTATTTAGTATACTCAGATATTCACAGTGTATAAATATTTCATAGAACAAGGTGAAATATAATATATATCATATATATATAATAGTAACTGTTGAAATCTTTATAGGTTACTTTACCAAAATTAATGTTATTTTCTCTGTCAATGTCATCGAACTTATTTTGCACAACATATTCCTTAAAGATCCCCTGAAGATTCCGAGTTATAAAATTGGCGTTCTCAATTGCCCCTGACCCCAAAATTTGAGGGGTGATTGAAAACGTTGGGGAAAGAATATTAGATATATCAGAACAGTTTAATAGGTTGTATCTCTTATTATAAAAACTAATTAATAGGTATAAATAAGACAATGCAATAACAAAAGAAGTATAATGTTTGTTATACTAATTTATGTATTATAATATTATTCACAATGTTATATCAAATATTATCATAATTATAGAGCTAGGTATACCATTTGGTGAGTCTCTTATAATAGAATTATGGAAAATAACAAAGGTAAGAAGTCGTTTGAAGATGTTTTAGAGTTCAATACCTTACATATTTACTAAATATGAGAAGTTTATCCACTACTCTCCTACTTATTATATAATTATATGGAAACAACTTCCTCCCTCACAAGTCACAACACTTAGCCATAACTCTAACTGCTCAAGGGAGAGTTTTAGAGACTTTCAGGGAATAATGGTATGAGTCTTACCTATTAAATTTACGCCAGACTAGGAACTAAAGTATAAATATATTATGAATATCTATCTACCGCTCAAGTAGATAATGAAAAATAATATAAGGTTTGGATAGATATATATGATTATCTATGATTACACACACTAACAAGCCTAGACCTTCTCATGAGCTTTTATGAGCTAGAGCTTTATTCTAGTAAGTCTTTATATATAATGTTGATATGATTAGACATAACTAAGAATCAGGGGTTTGATGCAATATTAATAACATTTATATATAAAAGTGGAGATGGACAAAACCTGTCATTACATTCTATATATTATAGATGTAATCTTACATACCTAGCATTGATAGTATATATTACTTAATTTATACCATCTGTACTCCAGTGGATGAAAATAGCTTGAGATATGCTATGTAATATATAAAAATCCGCTGAATTTATCTCTCACAAATTCAGTAATGGTCAAACCATGAATAATCAGATCAAGTTGATGTACCTCAGACCTCACATTCAAAATTTCAAGTTATTCAAAGTAATAACCAGACATCGGATTATTATAATGATGATTTCAATATATATATACCTTCAACTTCAGGTATATAATATATATATATATAATTATCACCTCAATTCAATCTCTCAATACCAGAATCAAAGAGTATCTTACATCTATTCAAATTCAATATCAAAATATAGTAAGATCAATATCTATATAGATCAAGCTCCATATAACAGGCAAAAAGTTAAAGTTTGTCAATCAGTGAAATTTTTATTCAGAATTTTATGCAAAAATTTTAATATTCATTTTTCTACTTAGAGTATTTCATTGAAAATCAATTAAATATAGCTAAATTATATTAATATATATAAATAAACTACTGTATATATTATATATATATTTTAGAAGCCGTTCGACGGCGGTAAATATGTAAGGTATATATATATATTACCAGATAAGAGACATACTTATCCATACAAAAATCAAACTATTTTTATGATTAGGAAAAAATAATTTGGAATAGTAAGAAACCTAATATATATTGAAAAAGATAGTGTCCAGTGGAACACAAACCCAATCAAAAACGAAAATAAATATTACTTTTAAGTTAATTATGAGGGCAATTAATATTTAAGTATTCATATATGGGTTATATATAATACATAATTAGATATACAAGTAATAATTAAATATCTATGCTCAATTATATAATATCCCAAGTAGACGACTAAAATATATTTATGGGCAAGTGATATTATATACACAAAAATTATCTGGTCTGAGCAAAGAAAAATGGGCCTATATATATAGGAAAGTATACCCTGCGGCCGAGCTTGGGTGAAGGCAGTTTATACTAACCTGACTGTCTTACCTAAAAACATAATATATCTAATATATTATATATAAATTAATATATATTTATGATATATAAATAAATACATGAATCATAATATAATATATATATAATGATTCAAAAATTATACTGGCCACTATAAGGTATATACATCTATATAGATTACCATTCACACAGATATATATATATAATATTCATATATATATATATATATATATATATATATATAAATATATATATATATATTAATATTATATATATATATATATAGCACGGTATATCGCTGCAAGCCTAAATTGCAGTTAAAATCACCATTATGTAAAATATTATTATATATCATCAAAATTATTAATAATATATCAATAATAGTTTGCCTATTATATAGGTGAAATATAATTATTAATATAACAACTATATATATATTAGTTTCACTTATACCATATATAACAGATCACATCACTAATGAAGTTTTTTTTTTTAACAAAATAGCGGCATTGCATTAGATTGATTAGACCAACATGCTCCGCTTCCGATCATACAAAAGTGAGGCAGAGAAAAGTGATGTTGTCGCGACGATGATTCAAGTGATGCTATTCGCCAAATTCAAGGGCGCGTTGTCATCGTTATAATATACTTCCACATATATCTTTTCTATTTTGCTTTCTTTAGTATTTAAATGTAGGATATTAATGAAGTTTATATTAGTACTCCACATAATGTTCTAACATAAGTATGTACACTATTGTATTAAGTTGGAAATTCTTATAATTTTATTTTCACTCTAATTGGATGTAATAATTATTACTATATCTAGTAAATTTCAACCAAAAAAAAATAATTAAGAAAAATAATTCAATCATATATATCTATATTATATAAACATTACTCATATTATATTGAGAGGTTAGATTCATATATATATATATATAGTATACAAATTAATACTTAAAATAAAATGTAAAAGAATAAAAGTATGTTTGTAAATATATAACTGTATGACTATGATGATATGACAGCAAGTCACTAACTAGTATGGCATACTGACCACAATATAGCGAATCACAAAATGACCTCCAACATACCGCAATGCACTCATATGATCTCTTCCTACGGTACTGATACACTTGATTATCTATGCATATTTTTCTTATAATTCTAGACTGTTGCAAT
Organism: Trachelipus rathkii; assembly: GCA_015478945.1. Classification (NCBI taxonomy): domain Eukaryota; kingdom Metazoa; phylum Arthropoda; class Malacostraca; order Isopoda; family Trachelipodidae; genus Trachelipus; species Trachelipus rathkii. Next base: position 74,337 of record JABUQX010030416.1, read on the forward strand.
ATTAGCTTAATGTTTAAATTAGAATCGTTAATACTTAACTCTTTAAGTTTATTTATGTTGTTTGTTTTTTTTTATTTTTGTTGGTACACGAATATGGTCACGCTCTCCGGCTGAGTCTAACTCTCACTAGGCTACAAGAAATATCAAGGAGCGAGACAAAAGACCTTCATTTTTAGAAAAAAAGGCAAGGAAGGTGCTTCTATAGCGAGTAAGACATACATCAGGCATGTAAAAAAAATATTTACATCCACTCTTAATTGCTTGCGAATATGTTAGTGATGCAATAACGCGACCTCTTCTACTTGCATCATGTTTGTTCCTATGAAGAATCACACTGACGCAGTGCTTTATATAGTGCAGAGAGATATATTTAAACTGTCATAGGTCAGACGAAAAAACAGGAGATCGCGAACAGTATGACCATTCCACAGAACAGATGTGGCCAGAAAGAAGCGACCACAAACTGCACAGGGAAGAATAAGCCTAGGAGAATTAATATACACACTATATAAATCAAGAACACAAGAACTTCAGTGCGCAGACACAGCACCTACCTTGTGGTTTTACCGAGGCGCTCCGTAAATGATTAAGTGGTTCCTGCATTTTCCGAATAGTAAGTTCACTGACGTCATCACCTTCTGCTGCGAAATACCTATTAAAGAAAATATAATGAGGTGAGATTACAGATGAAGGTAAAGCGCAAACTCAATTGAAAAGAGAGTCATGAAACTCTGAATACTGGAAATAGAACAGATAAGTTTATAAGCCTTATATTGGCTTTTTGTACTCGACCCTGTCCAAAAGCCTGGTGAAATACCAGAAGCCCCCACCAGATAGGAGAACAGCTGCTCCATACAAGTCGGATTGAGACCCCTTGTTAATATAATGCCTATGGAGTAATCTAGAGAATAAAGGAAAATATAAAATAACTCTCGCAGTCTAATACATGCATACTCTCAACCAGTTCTTTGGAGCCAACTCCCTAGCAACTACGTTATTGTTGATGGTAGATGATTTCCAAGTAACTTTTTTTATGTTAATTACTGTGTATGAACTAAGAAGTGTTTACTATTAGAGTCTATTATTTGGTATTACGCTGATGGTACCGTCGAAAGAAATTAAATATTACAGATAGAAGGTGTTATTTAAGAGAGTGAGATTGATTGTAGAAGTTGATTTTTTTAATAATGAATTGAAATTTCACAAAGGCTGGAGACAGATACCTCATACGGAAATTATTATTTTCCAGTAATCAGCGAAGTAATAAGAAATCTGGAAAGATAAGACGAGAGGCAATTCTTCTAGAAGTAAAAAGGGAGCAGAATTGATAAACTGTAAAACTTGAAAGAAACTTAAGTGTGTCGAGTCATCGGATATGAGTGAATAGAGGTTAATTGTGCAGGTGAGAAGATCATTTAATGAAAAGTAAGAATACAGTATAAGGAGATAAGACAGAACCCTGTAGAAACACAAACCACTATTAAATAACAGAAAATAAATACAGAAAAATGAAAAGTCGCTTCCATCACCACAGCCGATTAATTATTATATAATATATAAGAGTTTGTGAATCTATAACAATGCATAAGTTAATAGCAAAGAGAAGTAGAGGAAACTATCAATAAAGGAGGGGAGCTTGGAGAGCATGATGCTCGCATGTACCATATATATATATAATTATACTCTAAAAAAATGCTTTGGATATGTCAAGGCGCCACCTTAAAAGAAAGAACACATAGTACAAGTCTCATGCGCGCCAGATAAGGTCTGATGGAGAGCGGAAAACCATAAAAATACGGATTAACACCACTTAGGACCAGTATATTCACCGTTAGACCTCGGAGAGCCGAAACCGTACTGGCGATCGAAAGAGAGAATGATGATTCACTCAGATTGGGAGGAGATAGTGTAAGGAGTAAATAAAGTACAGATATCCTCAAAGATTCTTAGGACTAGAATACAGGCTTGGATTGCCTGATGAAGGAAATGCACATATATAGAGCGATCAGTATAGAAGGATCAGAGCGGCTTCCTTTTTTCGGAATCCGTTGGACATGTGGACTTGTGCGCCTTTCCAACACTGAGGGAAAGTGTTAAGGCGTTTAGACACGAGAATATAGTTGAACGAGGGGAGGGGCTAGCTCGGAAGCACACTCCCTCAAAACTCAGGAGGGATGCCATCCGGGCCCCCGCTTCCTAACGTTCAAATAGACCCTCTTACAAGGAGCCCATGCACACCGATCTCCAAATGAAATCACAAACCCGGCAACACCCGCAATAGAGACACACATGGGAGAGTTGGAGTAACGGATGGAGAGGACCAGGAAAGGGAATGTCCAGTAAGATGTCCAGAGGTGTTAGCTAATAGAGAAAATAGGAGGCCGCACGACAGAGATTCCGGCCTTGTCATAACAGTTGTGGGGAACGTTAGCAACAGAGCCATCAGATCAAATAAGAGCAGGAGGCAAGGCAGATTTACAGAAGTTGTTAGAGATGTTTTCTTGGGCAGAAGGCCAGAAAGATTTGTCAGTAGGAAGGTGAGATACCAGAGGAGGTTAAGGCGCTCACTTCGTTTGATGACCTAGTACCCTCAAAATCCGCTTTGCTCGTTCTGCAAGAATGTTATTTTTCCGAAAAAGTCATTAAAACGATTTCTATTCTAGCATTGAATGAAAATTAGATACGAGTGTGTAATAGGAAACGAGAAAATATTTTCCACCCCCGATATAGCCCGCTGTTCTCCTGCTGAATTGCAGAGAACGAGCGGACACGAATCTTGAAACAATGGATAATATGAGGAGAGAAAGATTTAGTCGAAGAAGGAATGAACCTGCTCATAGAATGTATAAAAGCCAGAAATATAAAGGGTCAAAGCGATTACAGGCTTCCCGCAGGAAGAATAAAGAAACCTTTATAATCTGCCCGGCAGATTCAGCTCGAAGCGTTGCGCGGAATTCAGGAAGAATCAACGCAGTCATTAATCCAATTATACGTTCGCGTACCGATGTAGCTGGACGCGAAATGCCCCTCCCCAATACACC
>JABUQX010030417.1:0-2500 GCA_015478945.1 Trachelipus rathkii
GAGATGGTAATATAATTAATATAAATATATATATATATATAATTAAGTATATATATATAATATATATACATAATATATATATATAGATGAGTATTAGATATATATTATTAGTATATATTTTATATATAAATTATATAATATAATTCCTGCTCATGTGAAGGCAAAGGTCAGAAGAGATATTTTCAAAAATGCTTGATGATATTAGGTGGTATGCTTACTCTTATTAAATAACGTATTAGGGTTTATTGCTCCAAATTGTTGTAATACTGTAATTTTGGAAACAAAAGAAGGTAATGGAAAATACACCATGAATTGGGTGTTTTTGTCATGAAACCGTATTCAACTTAAAGAAAGCCATTGAATCTTTTAAAAACACGAGGCAATAAATATCGCAAAGAATCGTAGAAAAGAGATTTGCTGTAGAAAAGTAGCAGATTAAGGAAAAATTAGAAAGCGGCTAATTTCAATTGTTAAAACAATTCGATTCTGTGGTAAGCAAATATTCTGTAAGTGCATGATGACTCGGGTCGAATTCGAACTCTCTTTGGGCCTGTGGGGAAAGCGATGGGCAATTTCATCTTGTTAGAGATATTGTCTGCTAATGCTGGGATGACAATGCTCTCTCTTTCGAACATTTAAAAATTTAGTGCTAGAATGCATGTATACTAATCTGCAAGTCAAAATGGCTCTAATTCGTTCATTTGCGATCTCATCATGTAATTTGCAAAAATAAGAATAAAATAAATTTTTTTTTCTGTTTAGCGATGAACGACGATGTGTCCAGAAGGAACAACTTTCTTTGTGTGTTCGTTACGTTGATATTGATAACTCTTACCGTAGTCAATAGAAAATTTTTGTGTTTCGTCTCAATAAATGATTTTGACGGAAATAAGTCTGCAAAATTAATTGAAGAAAAGTAACTTGAACTTGGTTTGTATAATAATCTAAGAGACTGGGTAATGACGGTGCAGGGTCAGCATGAGTGGTGAGTTCAGCTGTTCAGAGACTAATAAAGGAAAAATGTAGCATAAGCTATTTATATACTAATGTTTTTTGCAATGCTTATAATTTATGCCTCAACAGACGATTCCTAAAGTTCAAAATATTTCCAAAAGCGTGCATATTTGGAAATAATATCAGTATGTTGTAACTTTTTTTTGTAATACTAGAGAACAAAATTTGAAAGAAAAAAATAAAATTTTTAAGAGTAGCAAGAAGAGATTAAAAAACGTTGCGAACTCTCTGGTGCAAAGGCATGAATCGGTTTTATAATTTTTAAAGAGATGCTAAGCTGATTAATAGCAGCCTTTAAGAACAAATAAATATGTGAAATTGGAGATCAGTCAAAAAAAACTACCTTAATTCTAAACAATGTTTACAGTGCTTCTTTTCTGGTTTCTCATTTAGTTTTAAACAGACTATTAAGTTTAACATACAATCTTTCAAAACGATTGCAGACACACGTTATTGATTTGGTTGTGAGTGTATATAATGAAGTGAATCTAGTTAAAACTAAACTTGAAAGTCATCAGAGAAAAAATGCCACACATTAGAATTTTCAGTAGAATTTTTGAAGATGTGTATGCGCATTCTGAATCTGAGCTGGGTATTTGAAATTGTGTACCAAGAACTAACAAATTCAAAAAAATACAGAACAGATCATTATTATTTCCGACACTTCAGACTTATTATTCGGCAAATACATTTTTATGCCATTTTTAAATGAATTTAATATAAGCAATTAGGAGAGAGGTTTTTTAAAGTACATAAATAATAAATCTTCTTGCAATTTATCATACGAACGGTGTTATGTGCAATAATGAAGAAGAATGAAGAGATTTGTAAAGTGTTTTAAAAGAAGATTCGATAAGCCCAATTGAGGATTTAGTAAAACAGAATGGGAGTTTATGGATTGAAATGGCATCACAACACAGATGTCAAAAACAGCAATAGAAGAACTAGTTTCTTGTTTGCAGTCACAATTTCCATATTTACATCTTGTTGCAAATTTGGCAATATTTAACTCGTGTCTTTCCTGCTTTAGTAGAATAAAGAAAAAACATTATGACTCTGAAAAACTACTTGAGAAATAACTTGGAGATGAAACACTTACTGGATCTTGCCCTTTCTTAAATACACGAAATATGACATAAACGTGAGATTGTTATCTGGACATTGCTCACTCTCTATGCCAGGCGATTGAAGTTAACATCAGGTAATGATTATTTAGCAATTTATAGAAAATCCAAGGCGTCTAATTGTAGTTTAGATTTAATATTTTGTCCTTCAACTTTATATATATACTATAATATATATATATATATATATAATATATATATATATTATATATATTATTATACTATATTATATAGATATTATATGATATATATATAGTATATATATAATAGTAATGTTGAAATACCACTTGACGTGGAATGGTAAATATTCTAGGTATAGGTCCCTTGGCGAAATCGTAATTTAGTTTAAGAGGGAGAGTTAT
>JABUQX010030417.1:7500-30757 GCA_015478945.1 Trachelipus rathkii
CTCCCCCTCTCATATCAAAAATACCCAAGACTTCATACAGCGCACCCATTCAATAAATCCTTCAACCCACAATTTCCTCAGCTTCGACGTAACGTCTCTATTCACTTCCGTACCCGTTCCTTATACCTTACAACTCCTTGAAAACTACATTACCTCCAACCATATCAACCTTACCCACCCCTTCCCCCTCATCAAAAAACTCATATCTCTAACCCTTAATCATAGCTTTTTCACTTTCAATGGCAAATACTACAAACAAAACCAAGGCCTATCCATGGGATCCCCCTCTCCCATCCCATAGCCAATGCTGTTTATGGAACTAAAATTGAATAGCACACATCCTACCCATCCCTCTGAAAATTCCAACCTGGCCTGCGCTAACGTCGATGTGTTTTTGAGCCATCCCCCTACATTACGGACTTCAACATATCCTTAATTTTCATTAACAACATACACCCCTCCATATCCTTCACCCACGAACTCCCTACCAACTCCCAAATTACCGTTTCTAGACACACTCATATCCTGGAAAGACTCCCCCCATTTAAATTATTCAGTCTATAGAAAACCTTCCTCTCCCCCCACATACATCCACTGGTATTCCGCCCATAGCAAAAACACCAAAATAGCCACTTTATCCGCCCTCTATCTACGTGCCCTCCGCATATGCACCCCACACCCTCCTCTCCTCCGAAACTCAATATCTGTATAATACGTTCACCAAACACTTGAACTACGCCCCCTCATCAATAACTACTTCTGCCTATAAAAAGCGGAAACAAAAAATACTATCAAACTCAAAATACCATTAACAATACCCCCAAAACTTTCCTTCGCCCTCCCTGCTTTGAAACTGCAACCACATAATATTAAACCCCCCATGCATCGATCATGCTCCAACAACCATCCGCTCCCTTAAAACACCACCCTACTTCAACCCTAACAAGAAAAAACGCTCCCAAACCCCATGCATTTACCAAATCCCCTGCCCCGAAATTGTCCCAATCCGTCTATATAGGCGAAACTATATTGATCTTTGTGACGCTGCCGCACTGACGCCAACACTATAATAAAACACACCACATAAAAAGGCCCCGACGTCTAATCATGTATGAAAGAAACTCCTCCCGATTACCGCATACATCGTGCTCTTTACTCCACCGAATAAACCTAGCTATCAACAAATGCACTATTCCTTAAAAATTATAAACAATCACACAAAATAGAGTCGAAAGATCAACGAATCAATATAAGAGTTTACATACAAAAAACTTCAACAAAAATCCAGGAGAAACCAAATTAGACTACACTCAAAACTCCATCATCCTATCTTCAAAATATTTCACCGATTTAAAAGCTCAAAAAAACACAACCACCTAACCCATTCAAAAAAATTACCTCAATTCATTCATTTCTCTTGTTGAAGCTCTTTCCGTCACTTGAAGAAGGTCTGGGAACGTCCCAGACGAAAGCGCTCGTGTCCCGAATTATCCCAATTTGTTTTTAAATAGATATACATCGAAACCATATGTATAATATTCTACTCGTAAACTTTAAACTTAATTTCCAGCTGCTTCCTTGCAATTTTGGCCCGGTCTAAGTGTTGAGTGTCTCAGACGTGTTTTAATTAATAGTTGGTTTTTTTATTATTATTAAAAAAAAAAAAAAAAAAAAAAAAAAAAAAAAAAAAAAAAAAAAAAAAAAAAAAAACGCCTTGGTCGATATAATCACAGCTCCATTTTAATTCTAATAGTAACCTTATTATATTCTTAGCTTCCCGGTTTTAATTCCTTCCAAGTGTAAACCCTAAATGCTTTAAATCATTTTAATCGATATAATCTTAATCTTATTTTAATTCATAATCGCAACCTTATTTTAATTCCTGGCTTCCCCATCTTGTATCCTTCCAAGTGTCGTACCTGAAATACTTTAATTTGTTTTTAATCGATATAATCTTAACCTTATTTTAATTCATAATCGCAACCTTGAGGGTAAGGTTGAGATTAATTCTAATCGTAACCTTATTATAATTCTTAACTCCCCGGTTTTAATTCCTCCCAAGTGTGAACCCGAAATGCCTTAAATCAATCAATTTGTAGATCGATATAACCTTACCCCTTACTTTAATTCATAATCGCTACCTTGCCGCGTTCATTTTATTCTGGCTCTCCCTATCTTGATCCTTTCACAAAGGGTTGGCCTGAAATAGTTATTAAGTTTGTTTCTCATCGAGTACAAATCATAACCTTTTTTGAACTTGCATGAATCGTGACGTTGCCTTAATTCTTACTTTCCCGCCTTTTAACTTCTCCACCAGACTAAAACAAAAAAACAAAAAAAAAAAAAAAAAAAAAAAAAAAAAAAAAAAAAAAAAAAAAAAAAAAAAAAAAAAAAAAAAAAAAATATATATATATTATGCCCTGCTCCTAAAAAAAATAGTATTACTTATATACGTGTAAGCGTATAATCTTGATACTATATATATATTATATGTGTGTGTGTCTGTGTGTGTAATGTGTGATGTGTGTGTGTGTGTTGTGTGTGTATATGACTCACACCCTGGCTAGACAACATACTTTAACACCTAATATGCATACACTCTCGACCCTACGTTATAAACTAAAGTTAAGTGAATTTCGCCAAGGGACCTAATATCCTTGTACGAATGGTTAACCATTCGACGATGCAAGTGGGTATATTCAGACTCTGTACTAAAATAATGGTAGCCCGGAAACAACCGGCGATATTTTACCTATTCAAATCCCGAAAAGGAGCTTCTTCAACTATAGAAACAGATTAATAAACCGCAAATAAAAAGCAAGTGTCAAGGATAAATTCTTAAAAAAGTGCTCCTCCCAGACTGTATCGGAATTAGCCAAAACCGTGTGAGTCCCACCCCAAGTCGTTATAATATGGCATAAATTCTACGACGGGCTCCCGTACGACCATTTCCACCGATGTCCACCAAACATATGCCTAATTAACTGAAAATGAACTTTCCGTCAATCTGAATCAAACACAAGCATATACGCCGTTGCTAGTGGCAAATAGAGCCGCCTTCGTCACAGTTGCTCACAAACTGCATGGATAATAAGGATCCATATAAATTTACCATCTGAAGACATCCGTTCAGATTATGACAAAACCCTACTCGATAAGCTGCATAATTTAGAAGATAAAATTGACGTAATATCGAATAATCTTAAAGATCGGCATAGGCTAGCAGAGCATTAAAATATACGAACCTAAGGGTGATTTAATAACAGTGTTACTTGTGTGCTCAGTGCCAGTCAATCCGGATGAACAATCTAGAATACTGTAATTGCCAAATACAGACTTAAGAACTAGTGAACAGAACAAATCTTTGGGTACATTATGGTGCTTCCTTACCGCGCGCCCCATGATAGAGAAAACAAGAAATCATTTACAGTTTCTTATCAGCAACTTTGAATACCCGTGGAAAAGTAAACAAATAAAAAGTACCGAGGAGTAATAAAGACCTGCGGATATTCACTTAAGGCAATCTAGCTAAATAATCTACATACGACATAAGTTAACCACCAAGGTGCGCCTAGAGATTGACCAAAACGCTACCCTCCATGCATTCTACCCTAAGCGTCAACATCCTGCCGGGTACAACACCAACTACAATAGTTTATCACACGCAGTGAAAAGGCACATGTTAAATCTGTAAGTATTGAGCATGCCCGAAACTAATATACCTAAATGTAAACGCACACTATCCTTAAACGCGACAATAATACCTATACTCTGCTTACTACCACATAAACTCCGCAACCAAACATCATTTCGAGACAAGACTTTAAACAACAAACTTAAAAACAAGCATTTGTCAAAGTAATTATCCGCTGACCATGTTCACATATCTAATAAAAGCCCACATGACCGACTCATTCCGAACATTTGTACGACCAATACCAAAGATTCACAAGGCACAACCCCTATGCGTCCACATCATCTCCAACATAATGTGCAACAGCCGAACGTATAAACTTATCTTCCATGGCTTTCATCAAACGGCCTATCAACCTTTAAATAGGCAGCAATCATCCCCGCTTTCTTCATGATTCAAAATAACGACCCAAGACTTCATGACAGCGGCCACCCATTACAATAAAACCCACCTCCCCCCGTCCTCCTTCAAACGCCCACAACTTGTCTGCCGCTTCACGACGTAACGTCTCTATTCACTTCCGTACCTGTTCCTTATACCTTACAACTCCTCGAAAACTACATTACCTCCAACCATATCAACCTTACCCACCCCTTCCCCCTCATCAAAAAACTCATATCTCTAACCCTTAATCATAGCTTTTTCACTTTCAATGGCAAATACTACAAACAAAACCAAGGCCTATCCATGGGATCCCCCCTCTCAATCCGCCGATCCTGAGCGCCATCTGTTTATGGATTCTAATGTGAATGACCAAACCACATCGGCTAGCCACATCTCCAATGCTCCTTCTAAGATCAATTGCGCAGCCTGGCTGCGCTACGGGTCGATGCATGCTTTTTGTGTAGCCATCCCTAGCATACGGACTTCAACAATATCCTTAATTTCATTAACAACATACACCCCTCCATATCCTTCACCCACGAACTCCCTACCAACTCCAAATTACCGTTTCTAGACACACTCATATCCTGGAAAGACTCCCCCCATTTAAATTATTCAGTCTCTAGAAACGCACTTAGCCTCTCCCCCCACATACCATCCACTGGTTATTGCCGCCCATAGCAAAGACACCAAATGCCACTTTTTATCCCGCCCAGTCTACCATACAGTGGCCCTCCGCATATGCACCACACCCTCCTCTCCTCCGAAACTCAATATCTGTATAATACGTTCACAAAACTTAACTATCCCCCTCATATAATAAACTCTGCCTATAAAAAAGCGAAAACAAAAATACTATCAAACTCAAAATACCATTATACCATACCCACCATAATACTTTCCCTTTCCCTCCCTTTGAACTAACTAATATTAATACAACACCTCCCAATCCATATCCAGTCTCCGCAAAACAACATCCGCCCTCCCTTAAACCACACACACCTTTCACCCCCCTAAACAAAAACTTCCGCCAAACCGCAATGCAATTTCACCAAGATCTCCTGCCATATGGTATTGTCGCATTGCCGTGTCTATATTACGGCGAAACTCATCTGATGTTATGACCGCCGCACACAGCCAACGACAAAGCCGATCCTATCAGTGGATGGAAAGAAACTCCTCGCCTTAGCCGACCAAGCATCGTGCATCTTACTCACGCATAGAAATACTATCAACAATGCAGACTATTCTTAAAAATATAAATCAATACACAAAAAAGAAAAATAACAGAAATAAATATATATTTACAATACAAACTCAACAGAAAACCCGGCGAATACCAAACATTAGACTACACTCAAAAACTCCCAATCCTCTATCTTCAATATTTCACAGCCGATTAAGAGCTCAAAAAAAACACACCACCTTAACGCCGAATTCAAAAAAATTACCTCAATTTCATTCATTTCTCTTGTTGAAGCTCTTTCCGTCACTTGAAGAAGATCTGGGAACGTCCCAGACGAAAGCGCTCGTGTCCCGAATTATCCCAATTTGTTTTAAATAGATATAATCGAAACCATATTATAATTCTAATCGTAACTTTAACTTAATTTCCAATTTTTGCCCAGTCTAAGTGTTGAGTGTTTCACCTGTTTTATATATATTATTAGTATTATTATTATTTAATTAAAATAAAAAAAAAAAAAAAAAAAAACAAGAAATCACAAAAAAGAAATATAAAAAAATAAAAAAAAAAAAAAAGGCGCCCTTGGTCGGATATGAAGATCACAGCTCCATGTTGTTAATTCCTAATAGTAACCTTATTATATTCTTAGCTTCCCGGTTTTAATTCCTTCCAAGTGTAAACCCTAAATGCTTTAAATCATTTTAATCGATATAATCTTAATCCTTATTTTAATTCATAATCGCAATCTTATTTTAATTCCTGGCTTCCCTATCTTGTATCTTTCCAAGTGTCGTACCTCAATACTTTAATTTGTTTTTAATCGATATAATCTTAACCTTATTTTAATTCATAATCGCAACCTTGAGGGTAAGGTTGAGATTAATTATAATCGTAACCTTATTATAATTCTTAACTCCCCGGTTTTAATTCCTCCCAAGTGTGAACCCGAAATGCCTTAAATCATTTTAATCGATATAATCTTAACCTTACTTTAATTCATAATCGCTTAACCAAGTTATTTGTTAATTCCTTCGGCCTCGCTCCTGAGATCTTGATCCTTTCAAGGGGTTGGGCCTGAATCACATATTAATTTGTTATTTAAATCGAGTACAATCATAACCTTAGGATGTTTACATTCCATAATCGTAACGTTTGCCCAGTTGAAGTTGCTTACTTGTCCGGTCCCCTTTTAAGTATTCTCGTCGCAAGTGTCTCCAACCTGTAAAGCAAAAAAAAAAAAAATAAAAGAGAAAAAAAAGAAAAAAAAAACAAAGACAAAAAAAAAAACAAAATAACAAAATATAAACTATAATACTATGATATATATATATATATATATATATATATATATATACTAATGTGTGTGTGTGTGTGGTGGTATGTGTGTTGGTGTGTGTGTGTGTGTGTGTATATACTCACACTCGTGCTAACAACATAACTTTAACTCCTAAATGCATCACTCTCCCTCTTAAACTAAAATTACAATTTCGCCAGAGGGACCGTATACTTAGAATGAACATTAACGCATCTCACGACTGCAAGTGGGTATCGTCTTCAACTTTACTAAATATATTATATTTATATATATATATATATAGTATAGTATATATATATATACTATATATATACGTATATATATATAATATTTATCATATATATAATATATAATGTAGTTAACTATATATATTAGAACGACTATTGTAGATAAATAATGTTCGTATATGTAAGTATCATAGTAGTAGCTATATATATAGTTATAGTATATACTATATAGTATACTATTATATATATACTATAGTATAATATGTGACTATAATACTATATATCTATATTATAATATATAAGGTATATCATATATATATATATAATATATATATAGTATATATACTATATATATATAAATATATATATATAAATACTTTTTATATGTATATATAGTATATATAGTATATATACTATATATATATAGTAGTATAATATATATATATGATACTATATATAGTATATTATATATATATAGATATATAATATATACTAGTAATATATATTAATATATATATAAATATTTTATATATATATAATATATATTAGAGTATATATATATATATATATATATCTTATATATAATAATATTATATATATATATATATATATATAGTATATATTATATAATATATAATGATATATAAACTATAATATATATATTTATATATACTACGTATATATAAGTATATACTATATATTATCATATATATACGTACTATATATTATCTGTATATATAATAATATATATACTAGGTATATATATATATATATATATAGTAATAAATATATAATATAAATATGTATATATATTTATATATATACTAAATATACTATATATTATAAGTATATATATATATATATATATAGTAACAGTACCTATATAGTATATACAATATATATAGTATATATAGTATAGTTATATAGCTATAATACGTATATATAAATATATCTATATATTTCTATACTATATACTTAAATATACTATAGTACGCTATTTGTATAATATAGTATGATGTAGCATATACTTGTACTAATGTCATAATAATATATATCATATGTATTATAGTATATATATATATATATAGATATATGTATATATATATAATATATATAATAATATATAATATATAGATAATATATATAGTATACTATATATATATATAATATATATATATTATATATAGTGAATCATCATCAATCATCAATCATTCATCATCATCATCATCCATCATCCAACATCATCAATCATTCATGCACTCATCATCATCAATCACTATCATCAAATCCTCATCAACCATCATCAACTCTGTTTACGCTGCAGATTGGGAGTAGGACAGTGCGTAACATACACATTGAATAACAGAAAGAGTAGTAGATAGATCAAGACGGTTAGCTGAATTAGAACAGCCCCCTATAGCGCGCAGTCAACCCTCGGTATAGAGGTCCTCTTAAGCTGAGAACTCGTCGTCAGTCAGAAACGAATCCACCTCTAGAGGCTTCACGGAGATTAAGTGACAGACCTTTCACTGTGGCATTTCGTCGTAAATGTTAAGGGTTCTCCACTGGACAAGTCGGCACAAGCAACCGCACCTCCTCACAAGAATCCGCGGCTTATTTCTATTCCTATTATACACCTTTCTTCTCGCCTCAGTCAGAACTCTACATTCGCTTTCTCACATGTCATGAACGATTGCCTTCACTGACGTACATCCAATTTCTTACTTCGTCTCGGCCAGCGCTGGGATATTCCCAGCAGGACTCCCACTATAGAACATTCGCGTTACCAACCGACTATCAAGTGTCCCATTAGGCCTGTTCCACATTGACGAAACCATCGTCACAACTGTCAGCTAGTCTCATGTTTAAATTCTCTAAATTTACCGCCTTTTCTTCCACCACCACAGCTATCTATACGTTCATTACTCCCTCATTTTATCACATTCTTCTCCAAACCGTAACCACGCCCCTCAGATGGCCCATCTGAACACATTGTACCCGTTAGATCTAAACGCTCTCAGTAGTAGGGAGTCGAATTTGGCAGACCCCAAAAACCGCACATGTGGCCCCGCGAGGAAAAACCCACATGTGACTGAGGAAAAACCACCTGACCTTGTTTTGGTATCCTTAGATATATTTATCTGGTGTCCTTGAACATTTTTTTGGCCTTGATTTACCCTTTTGGTGCCTGACCTTGACTTTTTTTGGACCTCTTTTACCCCACCCTAAAAGTTTGGGCACACCGCCATTTTTTGAGCCAAATTTTTAACCTTGCCCTAAGACCTTTTGGGGCTGAACCTGTTTTTTCCTTGCGTTTGCCTTGACAGGTGAGTTTTTATAGGTAAATCTCAAGTAAATTTAAATTATGTATCTATTCTTAGTGAATTAATTAATGATTCCATCAATGTAAGTATTTGATTTTTAAATATGATATACACTTAGTAAAATAATAAGACACTTTTAATACAAATCAAGAATACACGTGTGCAACCGCTTAACAGCTAAAATGACTATGATTTAAAATGAGGAGTTGGGTTCTAAAAGATAATAAAGCACACCTGCTCAAAAATCACAAGAAAGAACAAAAGTTAATCTTTTCATAGCCAATCGACAAGGTAAAGGCTCAGGATATGAAGAAGACACATGTATTTTACATACCTTAAAACAAAAAGGGACGAATAAAAAGTAATTGCTTGCCCAATGCACAATGCGAGGTCCCCATAATGAAGATCCAGGATTACTTCGTCCAATCACAGAGGTAAGGGAAAAATACATTCTCCTTCTTACCTGCTTAAGAGGATCTTTACCGTTCCAGGCAATTTTTTGTTTGAAAAATTATATTTATAGAAAACTGATATAATAACAATGATTCTTGCTAGTAGCTGGAATTAAACCTTTTGACCTGTATTAGGAACTTAAAATCATCGCTGGGATACAAAGGTTATCCTAAATTTGGCCATAAATTGTTAGTTGTAAACCTTAATAGTTCTTTGCAGGGACCACTTCTTATAATCGAGGAAAGAGCAGTTTGAAAATAGTACTTTTTGTGAACCTCGCGAATTAGGACCCTAAATTGGGGCGGTCCGCCCGGGTTGGACAAAAATGGCTTTAGTCTTAAATTTGTAGCCTGAAGTGGTTATAGTTTCAACACACTCTCTTACAGAGAGAGGGTCGAGTCTTCGTGATCTGTAAGGAGAGTGCGGGTTGTTGTGTTTCTCGTGAAAGATTTTCACTTATAATTGAATAAATTTTAATAATAAAAAAAAAAGTTAAAATTGTTTAAAAAAAACTTTTTGAAATATTTTTAGTTAACCTCGAGTGAATAATGATAAATGTAGTGAAGTAATTTGTTATTTTTAAATAAAAACCTAGCATGATTTTAATAAAATACATGTTGTGTTAGCAGAGAAGAACTTAGTTTGTTATTTTTTATACTTATTAACATAGCTAAAGATGATGTAAAGCGAGCAGTAAGTCAATAGAACAGAATAAACGTGGCACACTTGGTGTAGAGGGGTGCGTAGGGCTGTGCAGACAGACTTTTTTATGTTTACAATGATTTTCTCCAAGATATATTTTTTTTTGCAAGAAAAAAGTCGGAATGTTAGTAACAAATTATTTTAAAAAACTTGATTATTTTTAAAATTTTTGTGGTTAAGACTAAGCTCAGTTGTATAATACTTTCTTGTTTCATAGTAGATGATTGATTCATTATAGAAGTTTTTAGAGAAACTCATGAAAAATTTTTAGTTATATTTGAATGAAGTAATATAAATGTACGTATGTTATAATTAAACATAAAAATGTGTTTAATAAAATAATAGCGTTAGGTTCATCAAAAGATCTTGTTTGATATGTTTAAACAGGTTGGGTCTATGGATGATGTGTGTGTGTGGTGTGTGTTTGTGTGTGGTGTGTGTGTGTATGTGTGGTGTGTGTGTGTGTGTGTGTGTGTGTGTGTGGGTAGTAGAATTCTAATGGTTATGTCTATGTATGTGCGTAGGTGTAGGTGTGTGTGTGTGTGAGAGTGTGTGTGTGTGTAACGTGTGTGTGTGTGTGTGTGTGT
Source organism: Trachelipus rathkii (assembly GCA_015478945.1). Lineage (NCBI taxonomy): Eukaryota > Metazoa > Arthropoda > Malacostraca > Isopoda > Trachelipodidae > Trachelipus > Trachelipus rathkii. The sequence continues at coordinate 18,373 of JABUQX010030417.1, forward strand.
GTGTGTGTGTGTGTGTGTGTGTGGTGTGGTGTGTGTGTTGTGTGGTGTGTGTGTGTCTGTGTTAAATGATAAATAACAATAGCATGCAAAGTAAATAAATAAACTAAGTTAAGTAATCAATAATATAAATACAATAATAAAAATTAAAAATAAAAATAATAAAAATAAAATAATAAAAATCAAAAATAATAATAAAAATAAAATTTTATAAAATATATTTAAATTTAAAATATTAAAAATAAAAATATAAATTAATAAAAAGATAAAAATAATAAAAAAATAATAAATAAAAATCTGAAATAATAATAAAAATAAAATACATAAAAATAAAAATAATTAATAAAATAATAAAAATAAATTAAACAATAAAAGTGATTCAAAACACAATTTAAAAAACATAATGTTAAATGAAATATAGTGGAGTTAAAGCAGGTAAAACATATAAGTTAAAGCAGTAAAACATGAGTTAAAAGCCAGGTAAAACAGTAAGCAAAACAAAAGCAATACTAAATCCCCTTGTTGCATGGGTAAGCACCTCTAATTGATTGTACTGATTTAACTGCTTTAAGGTACTGTTATAGTTAATGGTAAATATGTGAGGTTAAAGCAAGTAAAACATAATGAGTTCAAAGCAGTAAACAGTAAACGTACAAGTATCGCATACAGTCCCTTTGGTGATTAGGATAACACCAGTCTATGAATTGTACTGAGTCTTTACTTGTTTAAGCGTATGTAAATGTTAATAAGATATATGAGTTAAAGCAGTACAAACAGTATGAGTTAAAGCAGTAAACAGTAAAACAAAAGCATACTAGTCCCCCTAGGTGTTAGGTACACCTCTATTGCATTTACTGATGTTACTGCTTTAAAGGTCTGTTAAAGTATAGATGTTTTTTGTTAATAAAAATTTCGTACAATTGTAGTAAAATAAAAATGACTCATAGTATAGTTTTGAATAGTTTACGCATTGATATCACAACTATGAAATATGGGTTAAATAATAAATAATAGTTACCGTTTTAGGATCGGTGAAAATGTTTTGATAATAAAATGTTTAAAGTATGAAATAAAAATCGAATGACTCATATTATCATATTTTTGCATCTGTGTGGAAATATTAGCGCCTGGGGCCGCAAAGGCGGCGGGCGGGAAACGCGGAAAATATTGCGCCTGCGGGCGCAACCGTGGCGGGCGGGGAATATTGCGCCTGCGGGCTGGAGCGCGGCGGGCGGGGACGCGGCGGGTGTGATGCCTGTGGGTGCGCTGAACAGGCGCATGCTGCGCCCTGGTTATCAGCTTATGACCTAGGGAAAGACATCAATATTAGCTCTGTTCTATGATGGAGGGTAGAAAAGGCTAGAAAGGGTTTAGAATTGCATCAAGTGCCTGCCGGCATCTATTCGCATGCCAAAGTTGAGGCAGGTCAAATGCCTGAGGCACAAATGCTTGAGGCATCAAAGGTTGAGGCATCAAAGTTGAGGCAGGATGCAAGAATAATCGAGTGTGGTGAGTGTAGGAGTGTAGTGTACTCTGTGTGTGTAGCTTGTGTGAGTTGTAAGTGTAGTAGCTTGGGCTAGTGTAAGGTGTCTATGGCTAGTGTAAGCAAGCTTATAAAGTGTCAGTAAGTGGTGTATGTATGATAAAGTGAAAGTGTCCCTATGGATGAGTGTGAGTGTAAGTGTATATGGGTACGGTGTAAGTGCTATATGGACGAGTGTTAAGTGCTTAATATTAAGTGGCAAGTGTGTATCAAGTGTCATAGTGATCGTCTTGTCTACGTGGTCATAGTGTATGTGTGTGATAGAGTGAGCATTAGTGTGTAAGTATATATAAACATTGCCATATTTCTATTAATCTATTAATATATATACTATTATTATATATATATATATATAACTATATTTATATATAATATATACTATACTCATATATGCATATATACTATGATGATATATAGTATAGTATACTGAGTATATAATATATATATATATATATACTATATATAATATATATATATGATAAATAACTAGGCTATAAGTGGTTAGAATAAAGACTAACTCACTAAGTAGGGAAGCATCCTACGCAACTGATGTAATAGACATACACCAATCGATTTCCTCATAAACCTTAATCACCTAGGGGGTAGACACCCATATTAGGGCTTTTCTAGGGCCCAGGGGAGGCTAGAAAAGGCCATTGAAGAAAAGTGTGCACTCAGTTGGCACTGATGTGGCCACTCGCCACTTGGCACCTTGTGGCACTAACTTGGCACTCATTGGCAATCACTAGGCACTCATTGGCACTGCACTTTGGCACTCACGCTGGCACTCATCTAATACTCATAGAACACTAACAGAACACCCCTAGATACTCCTTACGGTGATTGGGAACGCATCAAAGTTGAACCATCATAGTTGATCCATCAAAAAAGTTACAAGGTCGAAAAAGATACAGTGTCAAAATTGTACCCTGGAAATACAAAAGGGTTGACAGGCGAAAAAATTGGGTTCTCAAAATTGTCGCGCCTGGAGAGACCAAAAGGGTTGACCGAGAAAATTAGTGGTTGCCGGGAAAATTAGGATGGCGAAAAATTTAGGGTGGGCCCAAAATTGCCTCCATGAAGCCAAAAGGGTTTGGTAGTGTGGTTTTGTACGTGTGTATAGTTGTAAATGTAAGTGGCGCAAGTATCTATGGGTAAATGTAAGTGTGCCATAGTAGAATGTGTGTGTATAAGTGCAATAGTGAATGTGTGTATAAGTGTAAGTGGTTGTGTGTGTGTGTGTGTTGTGCTGTGAATTGTACCGCTGGAATACAAAAGGGTTGGCCAAAAAATTAAGGGGCCGCCGAAAAATTAAGGATGGCCAAAATTAGGGTGGGCCAAAAGTGTTACCCATGGAAGACCAAAGGGATGGGCGTGTGTTTGTACGTGTGTTAAGTGTAGAATGTAAGTGCAAGTAATCTATGGGTGAGTGGCAAGGTGTCATAGTGAAATGTGTGTAATAATTGTAAGTGTGGTGTGTGTGTGTGTGTGTGTGTGTGTGTGTGTGGTGTGGTGTGACCGGCGTGTGTATAGAGTGTAAATGTAAGTGTCAATGGGTAAATGTAAGTGTCATAGTAGAATGTGTGTATAAGTGTCATAGTGAACGTGTGTGTGTGAGTGTGTGGTGTGTGTGTGTGTGTGTGTGTGTTGTGTGTGTGTGTGTGTAGGTGTTTCAAGTTAGGATAGATCCATACATACGTTCAAGTTAGGAAAAGAAATATGTTGACGGGTTGGCACACGGTGGCCCAAAAAATTAGCGGGCCGAAAATATCTGGCAAGCTTTGAGAAGAAGGTCAAGGACAAAAAAGGGGTAATGACATCAAAAAGGGCTAAGCGCCCTAAAGGGTGGTCCAAAAATTAGGCGGTGGGGCCCAAATTGCCCATGGAAAGACCAAAGGGTCTGTCCGAAAAAATTTAGGTTGTGGGATACGTACAGACGGTTGCTGGCGCCAAACCGTTTGGCGCAACCCTTCTTCGAAGGATTGCCAAAAATTAGGGTGGCCAAAAATTAGGGTGTGCCAAAAAAGTTAGGGTTGCCAAAAAAATTAGGATTGGTAGCCAAAATTGCACCCTGGAATACAAAAGAGGGTGGCCGAAAAATTTGGGTTCTCAAAAAGGTACAAGGCCAAAATAAGGTCAAGGTCAAAAAGGTCAAGGTCAGGTAAAAAGGCAAGGCCCAAAAGGGTCAAGGGCAGGTAAAATTTGGGCTCAAAATAAATGCGGTTTGTCCAATATTAGGGTGGGATTAAAAGAGGTGTCAAAAAAAAGATGTCAAGGTCAGGTGGGATAAATCAAAGGCCAAAAAAGGTCAGGTCAATAAAGGTTCAAGGGCAGGTAGAACAAGGTCAGGTGGGTTTTTCCCTCGGTCAACCCGAGGTGGGTTTTTTCTGGGTGTGCAATTCGTCCCCTACTACTACTCTCTTCCGATGTCGATAGATTTCACTACAAATAGGTCATACATTAAACACAGCTACAATATCGCTTTGGTGCAAAACCATAACACACTCAAGACCAAGGATTTAATATTGTACCAGTCATCTTCCTATAATTCAACAAATTTTCCCCACTACGCCCTGCATCATACCATTTCCATTTCAAACAACGTAGTATGCTACAAGTATATAAACAGATATTTGATTTAATTTCTTACTATCCCACATGACTTCACACCGCAGACTCTCTTCACGCACTATCCATAAAATTTAATCCTAATCTACATTTACTTTCAAAATCCCCTTTCCTTGTTTACACACCCTTACCAGCCGCCTGCTATACCAATCGTCCTCACTCTTTCAGAGTTTCGCCTCACAAAATAAGATTTAAATAAAGCAGGGCTCCTCCACTCCTGCTTCATTCCTCTCTCCATCCCTAATTCATTGATTTAAGTGAGATTCCCTTTACATCTTCATTCTTAACCTTTCTCACTTCCTTCCAGAAGAGCTTCCTATTCCCTTGTAATCCACCATTCCTCCTCCTTCCACACTGTTCATTTACCTCATTTACGCTCCTTATGCAACCTTTTTAGTATTTTTTTTTTCCCCTCCTATATATTTCCAGAACACCTTTCTTTTGCAACCTCATCATTAGTACATTCAACCACGGTTCTTTTTTAACTTTTTCAGCCCGTTTGCCTCACTCGTTATTATTTTAACGTTTGTTAACATTGTTTAGTTAATTTAATAGCACCGAATTTCAAAAATTATTTCCATTTTCATCCCATCATGGTAGCTTTTTTTTATTTTTTTTTTAAGGAAAACACTAAGTATATATATATTATATATACTATATATATATATATATATATAATAATATATATATATGATATATATATATATGAGTATATATATATATATTATCATATATATATATATATATATATATATAATATATATATATATATATATATATATATAGATATATATAATATATATATATATATATATAGTATTATATATATATATACTATATATATATATAATATTTATATATAAGTAGTAGGGCGGCATTCCCGAGGAAAATGCCCTTGACACCACCTGACCTTGAACTGCCCTTGACCTTTTTGCCTTTAGACCTTGAATGACCTTGACCTTTTTTGAAGCCAAATTTTTACCCTGACCTTGTCGACCTTTTTTGGCCTTGCACCTTTTTTTCGACCAACCCCTTGATCTGCCATGGGTCATTTTTGGCCCACGGTCATTTTTGGCTACCCTTTGGTCTTATTTTTTGGCAACACCTAATTTTGCGCCCTTTCGAAGAAAGGGGCGCCGTAGCGTATGCCGTTACGCCACCGTTGTCATGACGCCCACCTAATATTTTGACCATGGGTAAGATCACATTTTGCCCACGGTAATTTTTTGTGGTTTCATTTAGTTGCGGCGTAAGCCCTTTTGATGATCTTACTTTGGAATCCTGGGCACAGCCGCAGCGTGGGCGACCCGTCAGCCCGCCCCCAGAGCCCTGTCCGTTTTCCCGGCCCGGTCTGCGTGCGCCCGCAGCGGCGCGTCCCGCCCGCGCTGAACTGCGTTGGTTTACTAATCCGGCGGCCTTGTGTCCGCCCGCCCGGCGGACATGTTTATATTATATATATATATATATATATAATATACGTATATATATATATTATATATAACGTATATTATATATATTATATATATAGTGTATATATCGCACACACACACCCACACCTACACACACAGCCCGCACCCACCGTGGTCACGACTGCACGGATTTTTCAATCTGTTCATCCTGTGGTCTTAACTCTCCTTACCAACCTCAAGCCTTAGCCGTTCTTATCTGTTCGAGTTCCCATCGGTCTAAATCGAAATAGAAACTCACGACTCTCTACCACTGAGGCTGCACATCACTGACACTTTTATCCCACAGCGTCCAGCGTACGAAATGGTTAAAATATAGAATTTAAATTTCCAGGTCTAGATAAGAATGGAGAATCGGAGTGTTAATAATTATAACGAAAATAATAATATGAATCATTAATAATAATATAATAGATACATAATATAATAATAATAATAATAAGAATAATTTTTATTGAATTACTAATCCTAATATAATAATAAGTACATAATGATTTTATAATATAAATAAACGAAATTCCTGACGTCACGAGTGCACGTGTAGCGAAGCTACACGTGCGCGAGCCGATGGCTCACACACATACACACAGTTCACACTTTCTGGAAAGTCAGAGGAAGGTCAAGGGAAAGTCCAGGGAAAAAAAAATTGGGTCAGGGAAAGTCAGGAACGTTTTAAGATATGCTGAAAGTCAGGGAAATTCCTAGAAATTCCAAAAAGTCAGGGAAATTTTAAAATTTCAAAACATATGAAGAATGCCCATGGACCAAGTTGCATATTTTTGCTATATTTTTTTTTCCTTTCTGTATAATTGTGGAAAATACGAGATGTATTTGATAAGTGAATGACAAGGTTGGGCGAGGAATGACTTTCCATAAATATACTTCTCACCTTTTTCTTTCTATTTTGAGTTTAAAATTACCTACTATTCTTCTATTTTTTCCTAAAAGCTTTCCCAAATTCATCCTTTTGATTGAAGGTGATTGGGGTATGGTTGTGTTTTACCGCGGTATCAATATATAATTTTGCTCACCTTATATCTTTTTCCTTTTTCAGGGTTTTATACTTTTTTAAGGGTTGTTTTTTTTTTTTGGAGGTTTGTAAGAAGTGATTTTGGATTTTTGTGCAGTTGAAGGTAATTTATTATTTTATTTAATAAAATGATTTCAAACAAAAAAATCTACTGTAACCGAGCGCAGTGGTTGGACGGTCCACACTGAAACGCACAGTTTTATCAGATGGTTGGGTAAAGGACCTGATAGTTCAAGGCATACTGTAAAGTATGTAAAAGGATTTGATCTATCTAAACATGGGGCCGCCAGCCGAAGTTGAACTCCTATGACAAGCGAATTTCATGATAAAAATTAAAATCAAACCTCAGCAGAAATATTCGTTCCATACCATCGATTCTAGCATAAAAGTTTTATATTTCGTTACCTTTTTCTAAACATTATAAATGAGTGAAAGTGGTGTGCAACTGAAAATTATGCCATTCCCTCAACCTAATCATACATACTCAACCGATTGTAAATGACCCTGAGTGTTCTATTAAAAACCAACCAAAATCAGTTTTTCAATCAGTTTCATCTTTTTGCATTAAAAGATGATGTTACAGGATCTGAATAGTATGGGCATTAAAGGTGTTTGGATGATAAATTGTCTTTACTGGGTTGCTCTGCGTAGGGTTGCTGTAGGGTATCTGCTGTCCCCGTGTTGTGGCCGCCCGGCTCGACTCGTGTGCAGATTATACGGGGAACATTTAAATTAATGTTTCCAGATAGTGCGCTAGCTTCAAATTTCAAAATGGGGCCGATGAAATGTAAATATGTGATTAACTTTGGACCTGCTCCTTATATTTCTAGAAAGCAAAAGCAACAATAACACTGTACTTTGCAGTGAAGCTCATTCCTACCCTTGAATTGAAAATTCAAATATTTTTGGATGGTGGATTGGTCCTTGTCTAAGAGACTTGAATTAGTCTTTTTTTGTCTTCTATAGTACCGTGGGAAGTTAATGTTATGTGGAATTGTGGCAAAAATTATTAAATTAGACTGAATATTTCGGCACTTTAACTGCGACAGAGGTAAGGAGGGTTTCATCATAAAAATTAAGGCAATTTTTAGTGGAGAATCCTGAAGAACATAATCTGATTTTCTCAAAGAACAGTGCACAATGCTATAGATCTCATGAAAGTATTCATAAAGGTTCCTAATCCACTCCAATAAATGTTTGACAAATGTAAGAGCTGCCCATAGGAAATATAAAGAACATCTCAGAGTCAAAAACAGACGCGAAGAAAAGAAGGAAGAGAATCAAAGGTTGAAAATAAGAAAATATGTCATAGCGAATCTATAAAACGTTGAAGAGCAGAGAAAGATGTCAAAACTGAAAGCTTTGACCTGACAGAAGAAGACGCTATAAAAATCAAAATTTCAGATGCTTGAGAAGAAAAAGTTTAACCTAAATCTCCGCATTTAGAACTTTTGTGATCCCAGTGGACGTTATTCACCTAGTCCATTTAATCGTAAGCTTTTTAATTTTATTTCCTTTTTGTATAAATAAAAACTGTTAACTTTTGGAAAAAATAAAAAGGAAGTGCGTTGGACGGCTATGAGGAAGGTAAAATATGAATAACAAAATTAAAAATATTTTTTTTAGAGTGGTTGGGAATGATGAAAAGTTTCATCAGTCTTACAAGAAGTGAGTGTATGAACTGAGTAAATAGGCTGAATAATGATTAAATAGATAATTTATACGCCCAAAGTAACGACACACTGTCAGGAGGGAAAAATTTCCGGATTTGGTCGGGAAGGTCAGGGGAAAGTCAGGGAAATCAAATTCAAAAATTTAGTGTGAACCCTGTATACACACACACAAAGTCACTTATTTAATATCTTATAATATACATATATATATATATATATATATACTATATATATATATATAAATATATTATAATATATATATATTATATATATATATATATATATATATATATATATCTATATATAGTCGATGACGTCACGAGTGCACGTGTAGCGAAGCTACACATTGCGCGCAGTCGATGACTCTAAGACTACCACACACTACACAGTGTCTCTTTAATATATATTTCTTAGTAATCAATAAATTACATAATATATATATATTATATAGTAATATATATATATATATATATATATATATATATATATTATATATATATATATGATATATGTATAAATATAATATATATATATTATAATGATATATATATATATATATGATATATATATAGATATATTATAATATAGTATAATATATATAAGTATATAATATATTAGTATATAGTATATTATATAGAGTATATATATATATATATATTATATATCGATAGTGCACGTCACCATCTGATAAGCTCGATATTCGGCAACGACGTCACGAGGTGACGTCACCGATATATATCGAGCGTCTACATACTGGAACTTATATATTTTTTATTACATAATATATATGATGTGTATTAAGTACTATATATATATATATATAGATAATATATAATATTATAATATATATATATATATAATTGGTTTTTATATAGTATAATTAAATATATATATCACGATTTTTTCACCGTCATTTTCTATCGGTGCTTAAACTTCCTTACCACCTCAAGCCTTAACAGTCTTCTACCGCTACGATTTATTCATTTTTATTTGAATTTTAATTATTTTAGTTGATTTGAATTATTTTAATTATTTTTATTAATATTTTTATTAATTAAATTCTGTTTTTCTTAATCAAAATTATTTTCATTATTTTAATGTTTAATTTTGTGGTAATTTACGGCACGTATTGATTAAGTAACACGTGTCTTTTTACTTGTCACAGTCAAGCAAAACCAGACATGCGCATGCTGGCATCCTACAAAGCGTGCGAGAGCAGAGAGAGAAGTTAGAGGGAGAGAGACGAGAGAGAGAGAGAGAGAGAGAGAGAGAGAGAGAGAGAGAGAGAGAGAGGAGAGAGAGTAGAGTAACCACGTGGCCGGATCCAACTAGAATCACAACGTTAAAAGCGGCACCGTGACAGTCATATAATATATAGTAAGTCTATATAGTACTATATATATATCAGGGTAAGTACAGTATATATACTTATAGTAGGGTGTATGATACTATGTAGTATATATTATATATAGTATATAATATATATATTAGTATATATATATTATAATTATAGAAGTATCTAAATATATATATATATATACTGACTTATGCAGTTTCATGTTTTTTATAAGTTTCCTATTTGCGTAGTATAAATATATATATATAGTAGTATAGTATTATATATATATAGTATATGGTATATATAGTTTATATATATATATATATATATATGAGTAGTATATATCTAGTATTATAAGCTATTATGATATATATCATAAATATATTATTATATATATCTATTAATATATAGTATATATATATATATAGTATATATTATATTATATTATATATATATAGTATATATATATATATTATATATACTATATATGTAGTTAAAACCTTTGTTTTGTGACCATGATATTCCTCGGCCTTGAACCTTTTGCCGGATATCCTATCCCCAGCCTACACAGCCTAACCCTGGCACCTAACGCTAACCTAACCTACACCTAACAATATCCTAACCTAACCTAAGACGCTAACCTAAACCTAACCCGAACCTAACCGGTACAGCCTGACTAACCTACCCCTAAGCTATCCTTCACCTGTAACCTATCCTTGACCTTAAGCCTACCTAACCGTAACTAACCTAACCTAGACCTAACCCGTAACCCTAACCTAACCTCACCATACACCTAGCGTACACTACACCTCGCCTTAGCAAACCCAGCCTACACATATATCGCCTACACCTGCGACCTACGACTTGCCACCGGCAATCGCGCCTTGAGCTCTCCAGGTGCACTGATGCTTTAGCCTTTGGTAGGGTATTCTGTGCTCGTAGACATGGGTCATTGAGGTACCTGACCTGTAGTGGAATCTTACGCTATCCTAAGTCATTTTCCCATGCCTTGCGGCACACGAACACACATCGACACACGAGCACACCACGAGAGAGGCCCACACAGCGACACACTTATACTTATACGACACACACACACACCTATGTCACTATGACATTGATACAGCACATTTCACTAGTGACCACTGTATACACCCAATTTCACTATGACACTTGCATTTACGCGCATGGGCCAGTTACATTTACCACTATACGACAAGCGGTCACAAAACGGCACGACACCACACTACAAATACACACAACTCACACAACACACAGCCCACTTACACTGTATTACAACACATTCACCATGACACGTTACACTCACCATGGAGTCACTGTACACTTACATTTAACAACACTTTATACACACGCTATGAAACCATCACGACCACACCCTTTGCTCTTCCCATGGGTAATTTTAAAAGCCCACCTACATTTTAAGGCACTTAACATTTTTTATTAATAAATACATTTCGCTACAACGGGCTAGAAACTGTAACTGCATTCCAGGACATGCCTTTATATTTACTTAAGTACTTTTTAATTTAATAAATTTTTAAAAAATTTGGCCATGTAAAAAGAAAAACAAGGCCAGGAGTGCCTGATATATAAACATTTTATTTTACTTCTACAATTGTACGAAAATTTTATATAAAAACATATACTTTTACAACGACCTTAAAGGCAGTAAGAATCAGTAAATCATAGAGTGTGTTACCTAGACACCATAAGGGGAGGATTAGTATGCTGGTTTTGTTTTAGCCTGGCTTTATGTTTTAGACTCATGGTTTTTACTGGCTTTTAACGTCATGTTTTAGCTGCTTAACTATCTTAATTGTTTTACTGTTTAAATGTCACATATTTATGTAACCTTACATACCGGTTGAAAGAAGCAGTAAAATCAGTAAATCAATGGAGAGAGGTGTTGACATAGCAGACGAAGGGGCTATTAGTTTGGCTTTGTTTATCTAACTGCTTTACTGCCTTTAAAACTCAGGTTTTATACGTGCTTTAAATACTTCGTGGTTTATTCTGCTTTAACTTTATATGTTATTCACTGCGTATTACCTAATCATTCATATTAATACATTACATACTTACGCAGTAAATCAAAGTAACAATAGAGGTGTGACTAACAAAGGGGCATTAGTATGCTTTTGTTTTAGCTGCTTTAACTGCTTTAACTCATGTTTTTTAACTGCTTTAACTCATGTTTTACTACTTTTAAGGTTATAATAGTTTTACTGCTTTTACACTTCCATATTATTTTACATTAACATTATGTTTTTTAGTTTGTTTTAATACTTTATTGTCATTGTATTTTATTATTACTTTATTATTATTTTTATTTTTATTAATTATACTTAGTGTTATTTATTTCTTCATGGCTATTGTTATTATTATTTAGAACTAACACACACACAGCCACACACACACACACCACAAGCACACCACACAACACACACCCAACACTTATAACACTACATTCACTAACCTGCACACTTTACACACATTCACCTATGACAGCTGTATCAATTTAACCTATAGAACCGTCTTATAACATTTACCTATATCACACATTCACTATGACACTTATACACACATCAACTATGACAGCCCGTATACACACATTCACGTATGCACAGTGCGTGTTGGCTTACATTTAACCATAGGAACACTGTACATTTACACTTACATTTACCCATA